>JAQIWH010000063.1:0-83290 GCA_034695005.1 Cryptops parisi | reverse complement strand
ATGACATTAAATAAATAAAATAAATAAATACGGATTTACTCAATGATCGCATAAATTGGTCGATATGACCAACATATTGACTTAATGATAAAAAAAGTTTACATTCTAAGACTTACATACTTAAAAGGTTAAATAGGATTCTATGAAAAAAAGATAGTATTTGCTACAATTATTCATATCTATAATAAATTTACAAACCGAAATCTGGACCAACACACATCAATACAATATCAAAAGACTAAAAGTAGATTTTTAATGTAGGCCTACTTTTTTATTAACTCATATTACTAAATTGGATCTAGCCAATATGATTTTTATTTTGTACATAAAATTTTCTATTTATGAGTTTTTAATAGGTTATTTCGCTAATAAGCGACGAAAGAAATCTTTCCAGACTATATAGGTGAGAAAACTGTTATTATGCTTTTTTTCCGTGATGTACCAGTGACAAAATTTCCATGACGTTTTAAAACTTAACGAAAATTTTGATATAGGTTATGTGTGATTTTTCGATTTGTGCGATATTCTTATATATACAATGTCGATAATGTGCGAACGAGTAAAAGTCTTTCAGACGAAAATTTCACTATTCTGCGTGATTAAACCTTGCACACAGTTTTACCACTATATGGGAATTTCTTTCTAGGCAATTTTTGATTTATACTAGTTTTTCATATTCGATTTCTGTAATATGCGATGTGAAAAATTCTTTAAGACGCTCGTTATAAGCGAGAAAATTTTATTCTGATGGGATTTTGCGGTGGTGTACAAGTGATTGAACGCTGAGTTTTAACTACCATTTTTACATTTTATAAAAATTTCGATATATCCGATTTTCGATTTATATAATTTTTCTTATATGCAATTACCATTAATATGCAACACGAAAAATCTTTCCAAACGCTTGTTATAAACCAGAAAATTTTATTATCATGCGTCTGTATTGCGGTGTTGAACAAATAAATGACTAAATTCTCATGAAGTTTTATCACTTCATGAGATTTTCGATGTATGCAATTTTCAGTTTATGCGACTTCTTTATAAGCTATTTTGATGCTATGCATCTATTTTGACGTAATCCGCTCGTTATAGGCGAAACAATTTCTTTATTGTACGATTTTGCGGTGGTGTGGTCTGACGGAACGCTGTACTTTTACCATATTATGAGAATTTCGATATATGCGAATTTAAGAGAGATCGATAAAGGAAAACCATAAAGAGTTGGTTGGTCGAGTGTATGTGGAATCCATATAAAGCTTTGTTGGTTGTAAATGGTTATGTAGGAAGATAACGAATTTTATTTCGTATTGTGTTGGCGCAAAGTGGTTGCTATTGATTGGATTGGTTGTTTTGGTTATATCCTTGCATTTGGTGGTGATTTATACTCTAGTAGTGACTCGGTGTGCCGAAACTTATTGGGCGTGTTTACAGTGCAAAATGCTTTATTTTCCACGCTTCGGCAAAGGCTCCGATCTAAAGGGTGTGATAATAAAAACTCCCTTTTTAAAGGGTTATTAATCTTGTAAGTGGAATGTAAAGACACGCGCTTTTATTGCAGTTGAAGGGATGTCCGATACGTTTGGGTGGCTATAGAAAATGAGTCAACACAAACACAAATCTTGAAGAGTTTTGCCAGACTGGTTATAAAAAAATAAATTAATCGTGTCAGTTGTTTTTTTTTTATGGGGTTGGTGGACAAAAATAGTTAAGAGTTGACCTCTATTTAGACTTGAAATTAAATTTTGGGATCTTGTTGGAGATTGGTTTGTTAAGCACATTTTTGATGATTCGCTTGAAAACAAGTTATTTTGACTAGAATTCGCTATGTTTTTCGAGGCAAATCCCTTGAAAACTTACTTTTCGCACTGAGATCTGCACGTTTTCAACGAATTGCTTTAAAACCAGCTTTTGTTTTCACTTAAATTCGCTGTTTTAAGAACAATAATGGGGATTTCGATATATGCGATTACACTAAGTATATTTTTCAAAGCATCTTATAATTTATTATAATCAACTCATGTTGTCACCATAGTGTTCTTAGTTTAAATTATGGCTGAAAACTATGCTCGGTAAAGAAGAATATCGTCCAGAGAGTTATGAACCACGTAATTAAAATGACCCCCTTGATTTTCATTGGTGCAATAAAGATCGATTTTAACCTTAAGTTTGTATGCTAAATTTGACCTTGGAGTTATTAACTGGGAATTCACCTGACGTTGGTGATCAGCGACTGGTTGTTCCAAACAAGGTTGATAAAATCAACAAGGGGTTAAAAGAACAACATCATTGGTGCGTACACTTACGTCAAGAAAAGTTGAATCTAACCTTAGGGTTAAGATTTTAACTGTCTTTTTTTAGTCTAAATATGAATATAAGGTTTATCATTTTTTAAAGGTCGGTCAATTTCGATAGCCGTTATTTAAAATGACATTAATTATACAAATTTTTTGTTTGCTTTAGTGATGCAACAACTACTATAACCTTAGGTTACCTTTAACTTCCTGTTCACCAATAACACCTAATTTAATGGGGTAACAAAACCCAATACTCAAGATAAGGGAATAGATTTTTTTTTATATATATAAGTTTGGTTTGTGCTTTTAATCTTTTTTTTTCTCAATTTATTGGAAACCGTCATCATCTTAAGAGTTGAAGAAAAAACGCATAAAACGAGAACTTCTATCTTTTATTTTTTTTTTTCACCACCAAAAAAGACATGAAAGGTTGACATAGTTCACAACACCACAAAAGAGGGAAATCAAGAGATTTCAATTGAATTGATGGAACCCTGTAGAAAATTAGATAAGTGTCCTAGTCGAACCATTCCGAAGGACACCTCAAATGTCTCCACTTTTTTCTTTCATTTTCGACAATGAAAGAAACTCGGGGATGAAAAGGGTGTTTGTGGTAATTCGGGGAAAAGTAGAAAGCTTGAAGTGTAATTGGTTCCGTCATTTTCCTTCGAAATTAGCGACCGCAATATAACCACAGAGCAATTTTGGAACGGCTAACCCAAAGAAAGAGACACAAGTAATACCACCGAAAACCTAGAAAGCAATTGCATACACTTTCACTTACAGTCGATTGCTGAAAGAACCCCTAGCATTATAAGCAATTTGCTCTCGCATCAGTTCACTTCAATCACTGCTAGAAATTGTCTGACATGAAAAAGAATGGACCAATAGACGGAGTTTTTCCTTTTTAAATTACTGTTTATTATCGATACCTCTAATGTTGTTTGTTAAAATTGTTTGTTTCGGACAAGGCTAATTAAGTCCATTACTCGAGAATTTTGCGAATGTCACCGTTGAAATGATGGATGTTTCGACTGTAATGTATATTAACAAGTCGGTGAAAAGAAACATTTCAGCGCTGTTTCTGTTTCTGTGTCTGTAGTAAACCAATTCATTTTCTTTGACTTCACATGCTTAATACTTTACATGTTAGAATTCGCAACATTATTTTGTTGTTATATAATATTAATTTTTTTTTGGACGGTGTTAAAGTATTAGTGTTTAACATCAATGCCGTGATATACGATATTTTTTTGTTTATTTAACAAAAAAACAAACAAACAAACCTAGAGACAAATAAAACTGCATATGGACATGTGCAATATTTAGCGTGACATTAAATGATTTTTAAGATACCCTTATGCGTTATAATTTTTTGTTTACTGGATAAATCATGGTGAGGCCTTTTCAACCGAGTGGTTTCGTGAAGAATGAACAGTTTCACTTTATGAACGTTTATTATTTTCAGTAGCTAAATTGAAAACTTGTTTCAATTCAAAACTTGCTTCACGAATGATTTAACTCAATTGTATGACTTTCATCTTTTTATTCAACTCGATATTTAATATTCCACTCTAGTTAAATAATGTGTCGAAGTTTTTCATTAAACTTGACATGTTACGACTGAGATTTGTCAATAAACAGGCTACACCTTTATTATTTACTAGTGAATAGCCCGTCAAAAATGACGGGAAAGTTATTTATTCATTTAATTTATATTGCTGCGCAATATACGTTATTGTTATTATTCGCAATATTCGTTGCAGTTAGAGTATTTATTTCGGAAATTTCACACACGGTGCCGCTGGTGATGAAGCACGCGTTTGTGAAAAAGTCCTATATTGGAAGCTTGCAGAACTTTCTACCCAGGTGCCAGATGCAGAAAGAAAGAATCACGTGATGTTCCTATAACTGGTGAGGAGACGGAGGAACAGTAGTAGTAGGAAGGTTTTCTATTTTATTAATAGGATTTCCTGACAAAATGATAAAATTCGGGTATTTTCATGGTAGACATTTTATGGTACTATTCTACTCAGTTTTCGTGTAATCTTATCTCAAATTACTGTATAGTGAGAGAGTGTGTTTAATATTTTTTTTTATTTTATTTTAATATTCCATACTGGAACAAAACGTATACAGATCAGTCAAAGACATATCACATAAAGAAGGACATAACAAAAAACTTATATACAACGAATTTGTCTATCCACAACATTTCCTTGAAATCTATACTAAAAAAATGCAATTAATACCTACTTTTTACTCAGTGCACATTTTTGTTTTTATTTAGTTTCGGTTCAAATTACATAAATTTTCTACCTGATTCCTATTGGTAATCAATATGCTTAGTTTCTATTTTTTATTTTTTATTTTTTTATTAATTTTTTATTCAGTAAATTTTGTTTGTTTCTATTCAGTTTCTACTCTTATAATTCAATTTATACCCAGTTTTTACGCAAATTCTATTCGGTTTCTATTTAAACTTAGCTGATACTTTTTACTTCGTTTCTACCAGTTTTTCTGGTTCTTTTTTTTTGTTTTTTCCTACCTGTTTCTACTTAGTTTCTATTAAATTTCTACTCTGTTTCAATAGAATTTCTACTCAGTTTATACTACGCGTTTACTGAAACTTCACTCGTATCCGCTTCCATTTCTGCTGAGCTTTCTGCGTGATTTTCACTCGGGTCACTGAATTTCTAGTTTTCCCACTGTTGGTTAAATATTTCCACCAGTAAAACTTGCATTGAGACGAGCTGTACTACATGTTACGAACGTTTGTCAATGCATGTTTGTAGCACTCGTATTTCTTAAACTGTACTGTGGTGACATGATGATCAGAGCATTTAACTCTGACTGGAGTGACCCGGGTTCGTCTCCCACTTGTGCCATGTGGATTCAGTTTGGGGTCTGACACCACGGGGACAGGTTTTCTCGGGATTCTCCCTTTTCCTAATTCTTTATATAGCCTAATCCTATTGCATCTTCATCATTCTCATCTCACCATTCCTGTACTTTCCAATTTAATCAAGTCTGGGCGCCAAATGACACAGTCGTATGGCCATTTGGTACTCTCGTAAAAAAAAAACAACTAAATAACTACTGTACAGTACCTTAAATTGTATTGCATCGCGAACTTAGCTATCAGGACATTACCACTTTCTTTTTATTTTACTTTATTTTAATAGAGTACATTACGATAGAGTTCAACAGAAAAACAAAACAGTAAAAGAATTGTTAAAATTTGTCACAAAACAACACGTGACCATTTTGTGACAAACAACACGTGACTATTTTGACCATTTATGTGTACGCAGAAAGCACAAAAGCCGATTGGAATGTGCACTTCGTAGAATCTAAAGACGATTTCATTAGGAAAGAACAATATTTGCGGATGGCAATTGGTTTCCGATTTCTTGTATTTAATTCATGTAGGTTCAATGACAGTTCTCTTAAAAACATTGGCTGAACGATCTACTGTATTTAAGAAACTCCTGCGATTTTTTAAAGGGTGCACAACTTTTTGAAACTGAACACTTGATGTCGCTTACTGTAATCATGGTTAATATTATCAATTCAGAGAAGTATCGTGTTTTCTCGGTTAATGTACCATTGTATGGTAAAGTGATTACGTTAAGTGGCGTTTATTGGTGTATCAAAGTTTGGATTTTATAAAATTAAGAGTGGACGGGATAATATTATTGAAATAAAAAAGTGTTCCTAACGTTGAAAAAATTGGGAGTGAATTATGAAGACACATGTCACGACCCCTGGGTAGTGTTTGATGGAAGGACTCGAAATGATACAGGATGTAGAGTTATAAATAAACATTTACGTAGGTGATGAAGGAGAAGTAACGATGGTACATTGGCGTAAAATATATACGGAGTGATGAATTTTTTGGTAGATCTTAAGAAAATGGAAAATGAGTAACAACTTTTTTTTTTTGTAAATAATATAAATCATGTTAAATGACGTGTTCGAGCGTACGGAAGTTTATAAATCTCGTTAAATAGTTACCGTATGGAAGCATAACTTGATAAACCGATCACCCTGCATAACCTCCCTATCGACTTTTCAAGAGCTTTTTTTGACACGCGTTTTCATCAAATGTTCACTCATCCAGATATGGAAACTCAAAAACCGATCACCAAAAATAGTGGAAATAATATAAAAAGATACTGATTTTTTTTTTAATATTAAAAAATATATACTAAAAAAAATTCCTTTTTATTTTGTTAGAGTAAAACACATTTATCATCCGCAGTTTTTGATCCAATTTAAAATTGATCGTAAAAAATCACTATTAAAGTAGAAACTGTAATTCATTTTTTTGTGGGAAGAAGGTGGGCATCCAGTATTTTATGTTGGGTTTTGGAAACGTGCGTTTACGACTCATATGCCATAAGGTTATATTTTTTTCTTCTTGTTATTATATCCTTTTTTATTTATTTTTACGAGGCGAAATATAATCCTGTCACCTGAATCATGCTCTGTTGGGTTCAAAGGGTTTTGAGAACATAAGATTACACGCGTCTTTTGATGCTTTACGATGACATATACAGTGTGAGTCACCTAACGTTACACAACCAAGTATAACAAAGCGTGTGACAACAAACGTGTTATTAGACAAATATTGTTTGCATATGACGCACCTTTCCAATGGTGCTATTTTCATTGACTTTGAAATTAATTTTTTCGTTATTGTTAAATTTTAAACAATGCGTCGTAAGCATTAAGTTACATTTAGAAAGTTGTAGCTACGAGCTCATTTAGTCAGAATCTCCTTTTGTTTGATTTATTTTCAACAATGCAATCTAAATAAAAATTGATATAACGATAGAAAGTGAAAAAAAGACACCCTGCCCTTAAAACAGCTTTTCTGCAAGTCACCTGCTATTCTGTGGATTTATTTCAGTTGTTGCATGGTTAATTTAAATACGAATTTAAAGATGCTTAACGATGAACTATAACTCTACTGAATAGCATGAGTGACTTGAGGCTGTTGTAGGAGGCAGGGTGTATTTTACTGTCTATTACTATTTAGTCTAAGTATACTTGTTACATGTATACATGTAACACGTATACGTACACCTATTCCCGTCACTTTGACAACAATACTCACTCACGTGATCTTACAGCTTTCAAGTTCTCCCTGACAGACGTTCCCATCGACACAAACCTTAGAAGGTACCCGTTTAACGTTTACGAATCGTGGAATCAGCTGCCCATTCGTATCCGAAAGACCGCTAGTCCCTCCGTTAACAACCTTTTGTTCTCCCTCCCCGACCGTTTGATTTTTGATCACATTAATCTTTCATAATTTTTCATTCATCCTTCTGTTTTTGAAGTATATCGTCCATTATATTTTTGGTGTATTATTTGTTATGTACAGGAATGTATTCTTAGGATTGGCCCACTTGGGCCGTTATGATAATAAATAAAAAAATAAAATATGCTTAAATTTGTTCTTGTCCCATAGTACACTAACCTACTGCTGTTGAACCTTGACACAGTGACAGGGGTTTAGTTATAATACTAAAAAAAAAATAATAACATTTTATAATAAAAAGTGGATGTTTTAATTGATGTTTAAATTAATGTTTTCCCACAAACAAATTTATACTTAACCTACTACAGATGTAATGTATGACGTGTCCTATAAATTAAGCCCTAATGAAAATATGACCAAAGTTAAAAATGGTAATGTCAAAATTGTTCCAAGGTACAAGAGTTTCCCCTACTACTGTATGTAGTACCGTACAGTAAAATGATTTTATTTCGTAGGCACCATTCATTAGAAAACCAGCTAACAAAAATTACGCGAAGCAATAACTGTGATGTATACGTGTAAAGTACAGACACTAGCTACATAAACATAAACAAAAAATTATATTACGAATTAGCGATTTCCCACCTATATCACTAGTCAAACTCAGCATCCGTTGAAGCCACTTTTTTTTAAAAAATCTAACTCGCAATAAATAAGATGCCGAAAGAGAGAGGTCATTTGACATAATGACAAGAGATAATGTAGTCATTTCTATGACATTTTGCTGTCTATCTATACGGTCTAGGGCTCTAGGCCAAACACATGAAACATTAACCAAAATATAGAACAAAAAATACGATGCACCTATTCTGAAATTAACAAAAGATAATTATTTCTAAATACGTTTATCAATGTACTTAGAAATAGACTAACTGTATGCCCGTCAAAAATGACGGGAGGCACTTGATTCAATTCATAAACATAATCATTGATTGAGCTCATGGTGCTTAGCAATAGTCGTCAGATTTTAATTTTTGTATTCACTCGCTTATGTTTGTGTTGGTATGGTAACAAATTTATTATGGTTACGTTTGTTTTTAGTTGTCATGGAAACATTCTGGCACAGAGAGAGATAAAGAGAAAACTAATACTTGGCTTTTATATGGTTTAATACCTCGATTTGGAGTACTATTCAGACAGCAAGCTAATTTAAAAACAAAATGAGCCGTGTTAAGCTATCCCATATCGCTTTTTAAATAAAACTGTCTGACAAACCTTTCAATAAAATAGTTTTAACCAATCGATCTACAAACAAACAAACAAACAAATAGATAACGTTACGGTGTATGGACAGACAGTTTACATACTCACTTAAAACAATGGCTATTTTAAACTTTCTCTTAGGACAACTACGTTCTACTACTAGCCTATCCAAACGTTGATATGTTTCCACGATTCCAATGACATTTCGAAGTGAGACTCGAGAAAGCGAGCGTAAGTGCTGTGCTGTCCTGTCATTGAACTTCAGATTGGTATTAACGCCAGATCCCCGCACACACAATTCGATTGCAATTAATTAGAAATAAAGGGCAGCGTCTACGATACATACCCAACCCGAGTCAGCAGTTTCACTTTAACCTCAATGCTGTTCGTCAACTTTCCCATGCAATGTCCATTTTTCATCAACACTCACGTGACGATGCGACACGATTCTCGTTGACACACAATTCTCGTTCGCCGTGAAACAAACGCCGAGTTAGCACAACGTTCTATGACGACCAAAGTTGGCTCAAAACACGTGTGTCACTTCGAACGTTAGTAACTTAAATCTTTTTTTTTTATCTGCTTTTGTGTTTTTTTTGTTGGTTCGGTCATCCCCATTCCTCAGCATGATACGGAGTGTGTATTTAGAAGAGGTTCCCAGACCGGTGGTTTGCGTGCGAACACTTAATAGCGGGGGCGGGAAACGAGCACACAGCTAGAAAAACACGGGGACATGGTCCAAAAGACACCTCCGCGTTTTGCCATCGTTATGGACCACTCTTTTTTATATACATCTATTTTTCTTCTTTTTCTTGTCCATCTCTCTTCCTCGGTAGAACCCTACAATTGTGAGCTACCCACCATAAGTTCGACCCCCGAGGCAACCCGACGAGTCAGGCGCCAACAACGTTTTGTCGTTCGTCCAGTCTGTCGACTGATTTCGAGTTTTCCCCACGACCACCGACTTGTAATCACAGACAACAACATAAAATTTAAAGTATACAAAAAAAAACTATAAATAAATAAATAAATATAATAAAAAAAAAAAGTCAAACCACACCTCGGCGACGCCGAAGACCAAACCTCGCTCTTTTCCGAGAGACGTCGCGCAGATGGGTACGAGTAGCGACGACAAAAAAAAATAGGACCATTTCTTGTTTTGCGAGGCCTGTCTCTTGGAAGAGGAGGAGGAGTGATGTAAAAGGTCCATCAAAAATGAAAAGCTCCAAGAGGAAATAATGGGTAGTGAGGTGAACGCTGTAATTGGATACGCTGACATTTTTTGTACGGGTCTCGTGTGAGAGATCACGTCATTTTTTTTATACACACAAACGGTAACCTATCTAAACAACGCATCAACTATCATTTCATCTATATAAATGAAACTCGTTTCACGTCCGGTCTGTTTGTTGGTTCGCGCATGACGCAAAAAAAAACAACAACTAAACCGATTTTCACGAAACTTGTTACCTAATTTAAGGTTTAGCCAAGGAGAAACATAAGCTATTCGAATTTCTATTTATAATTGTCAAAATCCGTCCTCTGTACATTCTCTCCAAAAGTCGTAATATTTTTGGTTATGTGTTATAATAGCGTTGTTCAAAAGGAGGCGTTAATGGTTTTACACTTGCGTTGTTATGGTTTTATAGTTTTATCACGAAGGGGTAGTGACGAGCAGAGACAAGGCATTCGCTAATGTGAGAAGCTAATAAGTCGCTAATGTAGACCAACTTTACAACTATCATCGTGAATTGGAACATTTCGGTTGGTTATGTATAAAAATTAGTTTTCCGTCTAAACTAATAAACTATCTACTACATTGAATTAATTTATAGTATAAAAATCAAGGGTCTTTTTATCTATCTATCTATTTGTCTGTGCCTCAATGTGTCTATGAGAACAGCTAAAAGCAAGAGTAATCATAACATAATATAATAAATATGTTAACCAAAGAAATGTTCCGAAGCAACATGAGGTAAAATAATAAATAACTAACAAATGCTGTTAAGTAACGTAAATCAATGAATTATGTTTGTGAATTGAATCAATTGTTCCGTCATTGTTGACGGGCATACAGCTCGTAAATATTATGAACATGGTCCTTACCTAACTCTGTTTTGGTCCAACATTAGAAAGAGGAGAGGGTTTAGGAACTTAAGCAACAGTTATGCAACAGTATTAATGTTAAACTTGAAAAACAAAAATTGAGACTGGTCATTTCAACAAATTACTCCAGCACGGTACTAAATAGTTGTGAAATATAAAGTATAGCAGAGACCACGAATCAACCGTAATTTTGGACCTAGTATCCATGGAATTACATGCATCACAGGATATAATACTAATCGATCTCTAGTGTTGACGTTAAGGTTCCACATCTGCGTGTGTTTATAGTTGAGTATACTTGTACGGGTATCGTCAACTTGTCCTATCTCGTCGAAACGACTATTTCCGAAATGTAGTTAAATTTTCATTCCAAATTGTTAATTTACTTTGAGTATTTTTTTTTTGATGTCATGTTTTGTAATGTTAATTGAAATGTTGTTACTAGCCTATAATTTTGTGTAACTATTTTCTCATTAATCCGGTCCCCTTCGTACAGTATTATTTTTTAAATAAAAAATTCTAAATAAATACAATAATATAAAGCGAGTATCTATTAGCATAAGTATAAACACGTAATTTATCGTTGTTTGTATACTTTGTATTTCACTTACTATATGGTTGATCCGTTCAGGATTGTAAAAAATAAATAAATAAATAAAAACATGGCTAGGTGTACATCGGAGATCAATTATACAATAACCTATCCATTTATTTATTTATTTATTGAAATTTGACATCCCATAGGAGTGACTTGCATAATTCCATGTATTATATTTTTAAAATTGTATTTTTAAATGCAAACATGTTATATCGTGATGAAGTACCAAAAACTTACATTGACTGTACATCTAATCAGAGTAGTCTACAGACTTTCTAGTTATAACCTCGCGAAGAAGATTAGAGGAATACATAAGGTACAAAATACGAACCCTGAAACGATACCGTGTATGAATGATGAATCCGTAATCCGATTTGTGTACTTACTTTTCTTGTGCTCTATTTTTTTTTCTCACCTAATGCAATTCTAAACACAATTAACTATCACAACGTTAAACTTAGACCCTTAGCATCGAATTTCACGCAGCATCTAATATAACAATAGCGAATATCAACTTAGCAACGTATTCTCGCGTACAGGGAGCTATTCGATTACAACATATAAGAAAAGCTGTAAACCATCGACACTGGAGTTTTATTTTTTTTCTCCAAAATATATATCCAATCGGTTTAATGGATTAACTGGTACAACTGAATTGTTTCACGTCGAACAAAGTAAAAATATCTCCATAAACAAAAGTTTTAGTTATAATTCCTGCAGGTGTCAACAACGTGTGAAATGACTCAATGGAACACGATAACAAAAGGTAAAAAAAAAATGATAGGTGATTAATTTAGTCGTAACGCTGTCATGTCCTAGGTTATCATCAATTTTATTATTTTTTATTAAAACTTTCCTCAATTTAAAATCGTGATCACTAAAGCCACGACCAAAACCGCGTAGCCTAAGCCTATACGTTGATTCGTGAGAAACAAACGTTGTCGTCAGCCAAGGTGTGTGTGTGTGTTACAATAGTATATATAACATTCCGAATAAAATAGGATTAAGAAAATATTACAAAAACCGAATAAATATCAGTTTTTTCTTTTGTTTTTAAAAACAATTTGACGCTAGTTATCGTTACCGTTTTATACAAAGTGACATTGAGTTTTGTTCAACTGGTGCTGTTGACATAGTGTAGCTATGTCATGTACAACTATGCTCTAACATTACAATGGTGTACTATACGTTTGCATTAATGAACTTGTTTCTACAGCGTTAATATGAAGAAGGAGAAAATAGGATATATCCCATGTATTTTATCAATATGAAACAACACTTTCGGTGACAATCTCAGGGAGATTGTCATCATTGGAGATTGTTTACTTATCATTAAGTACGTAACCTATAAGTATTGCTACTACACAGATGACTCTTGATGGCAATCACATAGAGATAATACATTAATCGATGAAGTATAAAAGTGTATTGTTCTAGATAATACGGTCGTATGAAATGAGACCATAGGATAGTCGTTACCACGATGAATGGGACAAACTGCGAGTTAAGTCTCTTTTATTACAAAATTCAGTCGAGTCAACCTCGGATTAGAAATCACCTCCGAGTTTAATAGCTCACCCTTTACCAAGTAGGCATCATACGACTGTCAAGTTAAACTACTCCTTTTCCCACCCACCTGGCTTTCGTCCACGTCGGATTAGCTAGACCTTTCCTACTTTGCATAGACCCTAACCAAGACGAACTAAAAAAAAACTTCGCATCGCATTATTCACTTTTCGAAAGGAAAAAAAAAAGAGAGGAGGACGAAGTGTAGCGTTTCAACGACACACCTGACAAATACCGAAAAAACACACAAATGACAACACAACCCAAAAGAAACCTCAACTCACCTCCTACGCCTATTCGAGCCAAGATGAGATGGCAACCCAACAGCACGTGTTTGTCGCATGCATGCGCAGCACACACACACACACGCACGCACACACACGACACTTCACCCCTTATTCCTCCACCGGGTCCTTTGGCCGTGTGTTTTCGTTTCGTGTCCTTCCAACTCTCCGTGTCGGGTTTGTGCCCCCTGACGACGACGACGACGACGATGATGACAACGATGATGGATCCCCTCCCTCTCGCCCGAGCATGAGGCGGAGTCACTCACTGGACGCGCGTGGGCGGCTCGTGCACCAGCATCTCGTCTCTCGCACCGAAGACGACGACGACGAAGCGAACTACTTTTTCATCAACACCACCATCATCAACATCGCGACCGAGTCACTACCTCGACGAAGACTACTCCTCGTTACAGCTACTGTACTACCTTTCTAGTCGTACTCTTCCGCCAACCACTGGGCCAATCTGACCAAGAAGAAGAAACGCCAATTTCTCATCACGCATCTTCCACTTGCACACAACTCATCATAACCCCGAAATTCTTGAAAAAACGAGAGTATCTAATTTTTTAGTTTAGTCAAATGTTTCTAATTTAATTTCAACTATTTGGCTGAACCACTTTTTAAAACTGTACGCAATAAAGTTTCCATCTATCTAAAACAACTCTTCCACTCTTATTTGTCTATAAATACACGGTTACTCTGTAAGCACTTTCGGATCATTGGAAGTCACGAACTATAGAAATATAATCTTTGTGTCTTACAGCTTGTGTATGAAAAGGTTCACTGTTTTAATCATTAAAGCAAAAACACATTCACCATTCATTCGTTGAAGAAGGAAGTAAATCTTTCGAAAATGTAAAAAAATGTTTTACTATTTTCAAAATAAAAATGGCTTGTATTGAAAAATTGAAACATTTTTCAGTAAAAATTCTCATAAAGCAAATCTATTTCTAATAGATGTACTGTCACTACCGTATATACAGTATACTATAGACAGACGCAAAAATCCATTTTCAACATAGAAAAGTAAAATAAGAATTTTAACTATAATATCGATATAAAGTAGAGAATGACTGCTGAAATGGATCGTGTAAGAATCAACATTCCTCACATCAGGTTCAGCGTTAGAAATATTAAATTAACTTTTACTTAAACTAATAGTTAACCCTTTAATCATTTTTTTTTGCAACGGAATGAAAACGCTGTTTAAACTGCAACAGCTGACCAAAAACTTTCAAAGCTATGGATAAACGTACCTATGTAGACTAAAATAAACGCTTAAATTAAAACACCATACTTCCAATAGAAAAAAAAAAGTCATTTCCAAAAATTAACTTAATCACAAATTTTACATGACCAGTCTTAAAATACCTCTAGAATATCGGCTGCTTGATTTAATCAGAATCAGGGGTTGATTTACCAAGAAGTACTAGTTGTATATATAAAAAATAATGCTTGTAATAATAAATGACCGAGAAGGAATTTCGACGACCACATCGGGTGGTGATCGAAAGGTCAACGAGCGAAACGAAGGGGGATTAAACCAGCCGAAAACAGGGTCACCGAAAGGACATTATTTTGGCAACGACCTAGTAGCGGTTGATGAAGAGAAAACTGGGCGGTGGGATGGGATGTCGCGTTCTCCTTTAATGTCGCTCCTAATCCTTTAATGCCCGGTTCGAGTAATTTATACGCTCATCACCAAGATTTTTCGCGGTATCGTCCGAGAATTAGCTAGCGCATTCGAGTGTTAATAAACATCTTCATTAACTCGTAAATTCAGCATCGCGCTTGCGCCTCCCGACACCGCGCGCGCGCAATCGCCAATGGCCGCCATCGCTCGTAAATAATCAACCTCTCTCTCTCTCTCTCCTCTTTTTCACCTTCCTCTTCTTCCAAAATCTTCATCGGAAATTTCGAGTCCTAAAAGCTTGACCTCGAATGAAATGCAAAATCGTGCGTTCGACCGGAAGTTGTCATTTCGCGCCATGAATTTGTAGGTAACGCGGGATGCGAATAGCATTAACTTTACAGTTTAGGTTAAACCGATAACTATCGATTAATACAATCGTTTGGGTTGGTCTCTGACTCTACGTCATTATGAAACTTAACATTTTATACGAGGGCAGTTGAGATTGAGACAAAACTTTACTGTGCCTATGTGAAGATGATTTTGTGCACGTGAGTGCATAGCTTACACGTGTGCTTATACTGTATGGATATCTATATGCACAGTGGGGTGCGGCTATTATAATGACGGAGAATATATTAAATAAAATAATGTTATCAATCGGCTATTGTTATCCATATCAGTTGGTCCCAAGAGACTGTTTTATATCAAAAAACCATGTATCCCTTGAGAAAGCCGTTTCTTGTGAGGCGGAACGTTGGATGTGCTATAGGTGGAGATGGCTACCTTTTAGTAAAAAATAAGGTGAAGTTGTCTTTTAATTATTTAAAAATTCAGTTCCTCATCTGCATTCTTATTATGTTTATCAGGGTAGAGAATTCGCCTATGAATACACACGCACGGTACATAGGCTACATTTCATCGATTAGACCTATTCATCGATAACTCATTGTTGACTTGACAGTGGTAAACCTTATCAGCGACGCATTTTTTTAAATAAACTAATAATACACCAAGTCCGGTATGATATGACCGCAACGTCATTGAACTCGGATCCGTATCTCGTTTGACCATAAGTTAAACGACCCCTACCGAAAAAACAAAACCACGTGGTCGATGATTATCTTCGGTGGTAATTATACACGCATCCGTTCAAATCAATTTATCGCACGAAAAACAAAACAAGAAAACCAACAACAACACCCCCTTATCTTCCAACTTGTATAGTGTCACCTATAGTTCTACTCCCTCATCATCAATCACCATTTTCGACCCGAAACTAGCGAGCGAGCGACCATCGACCATTGAACCCACATCACCTCCTTCAACCCAATGGCTAATGACACCCACCCACATCGATCGACTACCCCTACTTTGTCTACTACAACAGCCCCCAAACGTTCGTTCGTTCCCCAATCACCCTTAGAAAAGTTTAAGAGAAAAGGAGTCCTTTATACTCCTCGACGAAGAGGCAATAACCCCTCCTCCCTCCCCTTCTATCCGCTAAACCCCCCACTCGGTTCGCTTCTCCCATTTCCTCCCTTCCCTCCCTCTCTTCCCTGTGTTTCTCACGTCAATTGGACGAGTCGTCCTCCAGTCAAAAACAAAAATAAAAAGAGGGAGAAGATAAGAGGGGTCGCCATGACGACCGTGATCCTCGGCACGTGCCCCGCTCGCCTCGCCATTGGACGAACGCGGAAGCGGGGGTGGGATCACGTGACCGGGGAGTGGGGGGTCCTATTGGCAGGTGGGCGCGCTCGCCACGTGGCCCCGGTCACCGAGTCAATATTTAGTGACAGGAGAAGCAAACAAGTGTCGCAATAAACGTCTCTTCGCTCACGGGGATCCCTCGCTCGCTCTCATTGACTTCTTCTCTCTCTCTCTCCCTCTTCCCCTCTTTGATGGTGGCGCGCGCGCTCTCCAGTGTGACTCAACCACTCGTTCCTTCTCTAGCACTTCTTCCCGCGAGCGTCACACAAGCACCGCCATCGTCGAGCTTTCCCGCGGAGCACCTTCTGTCGCCAGGATAAGACGAACCTCCCAATCCCAACCGAACGGCAACGCGACGACCAAGACAAGAAGAAGGATTCGCGATAACACTTCGAACGAGAGAACCGGTCGTATCGATCAACGAATTATAATAAATAATAAAGGCTACTGCGTCAAACCCATTCGGGTTTTCCTCTTCGACCTATACAGTAAAGTAGAGTAGAGGCTGATTTTGTCAACAAGTACGCTACTGAGCAAGACTCAATCAGTCTCATTGACGACCGGTGTATTTATCGATATGGTGCACTTGTCCATCCTATGTATTAAAAAAAACATCACCTTTCAATTGAGAAGTTGGATGGAAAAACGGCGTACATTCACTTACGTCGTTATTCCTTAAAATGAATCCATTGAATCGTTTTAGACCGTTATAGCATAAAAACATTGGGTTGCCCTTTCGGACTTTTTGGAGCGGGATCATGGTAAAGTTGAATGTTTTTGTGATTTCTTTTTTTTTTTTTGTCGCTTCACTCGCTCGTTTCACTTCCAAAACCACGACAAAGAGACTGATCTTTGGAAAAACAGCGTCCATGCATTTATAATTTGGCACGATAGTTGGAATAACGACTTGATTGCATTTTTTAAATAAGCCCGTAATTGGAGACCTGTCAGCTAAAAGTAACAGATTTTTTTGCAAAACCCGTTCCTTTTCCTCCTATAATAAATAGACAGTTGACAAGAATAATTTTTTAAACTTAAATTGTGAAGGTGCCAGAAGATTTATTTTGTTCCTTTTCTCAAAACTACCTTTTTGGAGTTATGTCGTTATTCCACCCAACTCCTCGATTCAACTAATGTCTCACCTTACCGACATGAAGACTATCATACGTGATAATCAATCTAAACTGCGATTGATTTTCTAAGCATTTAATACCGTTTCGATTTGTCAGTACCGGTAATATTATTAATTAAATTTCTGGTTTTTAGTCATACAATATATGAAAACAACTATTCGTGTGGATAAAAAATTGGAGATAGCTTTCCTTAAAAACCTAAAATAACTGAAACAAACGATGGAAAACGAAACAGCTCCGTTGGGCTAAATTCTTTCCCAACTGAACTAAAAGAGCACAATGCGTTCTTTTCATCGACGATGGATAATACAAACGCTTGGACAAAAACCCTTAACTTCGACTTTCGCTGCTGTGTCCAGTGGTAGCACGTCAAACAAGTCAAAAGCTCCATCTCGAGGGTTTGAAGCGTGTGACGAGGAGACGACCGGGGGCACTTATCATCCAGTTGGTGGAAGCCCCTTTCCCAGCCAATTCCCAGTCCACTCGAAAATAATACAAAACAGAGACACACCGACCGAACTGTCGTCGTCGTCGCTGTCAACTTTTTCCCATCGTAGAAGGAAAAACACTCCGTAACCTAGGAGATTAACGGAACCCCCCCTCCCCCCCCAGTGCCGTATCGTAGGTACGGTAGGTGAGCTAGTGAAGTGTTCAACAGTCAGAACAACCAAGTCGAGCCATTGTGAGGATGAACGTGGGAAGAAAATGAAGAGCACTTGTCTCTCACAATGAAAGCCTAGGGTGTCAACAAAAGTGACAGAGGTCATGACACAGTTCCCTTCAATATGTAAACCTAGTCAATCGGTTGCTTATGTAAAGAGTGCAATGCTTATTCCACACGGGGATGCTAGTCATTCAAGGATGATGCATCTCGCTCATTACAAACGTGATCTATTTTATGATCATACGTCAAAACGAACTGTACCGTTAGCACAAAAAATAATGACATAAAGAAAAGGAGTATACCTTATCCAAGTCTTGTTCCGATCACATAATAAACACTTTTGATAATCATTTTTCTGAGTCTGATGTGATACGACACAAAAATAAGCAATTTGCCATAAAACAGGGTGGATTCAGTTTAAATACAGTTGCTTGTTTCGAAGCGATTCATTGAAAACGTGCTTCAGCTCAGTGTGAAATGCACGACATATGATACATGCCTAACAAAACTTATAATAATAATAATAATAAATAAGTTAATGAATAAAAATAAGAATGCTTACCATGACTGGTGTAAATTTCATGCTCGTAGAGATAGTGGAATTCACCCATCACCACAACAAAAGGACAAGGACCAGAATGAACCATCTCTTCAATTGGCAGAAAAATCCCAATTTCACATCTTCGGCTAAAAAAAATAAAAGTTTTGTATAATCTAACCAAAATTAGTTTTTAGTCCTAACCAAGTACAATACTAAATGATAATGCTAACCTATCTATCGAGATGTGTCACATGCAGTCCACGCGACACCAAATTTGTAAATAAGATATGACAAGAATAAGCTATTATGGTACTTTCCGGTTATAGCCAGGCCAAGTCTGATGTTGCTATTTGCTTGTACTTTATTGTGCAGGTTATGTTAGGAAAAACAAAGAAACTATTACATGTATATTGTTTTGTTTTCCTAACCTACACCGTAAACCCACAATTAAGTACAAGCAAATAGCAACATCAGATTGAGCCTGGCTATAACCGGAAAGTACTGCTGCTATTACTTACCCCAACTAATGATTCTTCAAAATTAATTAATTTAATCATTTACATAAAAACATCATCCAACAAGTGGTTTAAAGACTCCGCCATGTTGTTATTCAAACAAGTGCGAAACAAACAAACAAGAACCCTTAGCGCCATCTATTATTGAAAAAGACTTTTTTTGATCCGATTAAACGACCCGCTTAAAACACAACACATGCGACCAATCATAAGCGAGCTTATTTGAGTTTATCTCGAAAAAACATTTTTGAACCGACTTTGATCATTGACCAATAGGCGTTAACTTTTGACAGCCCTAAACTAATAATTTCATCTTTAAAAATAAAATTGAAAAACAAAAATAAAATAAAATGACACCGTCGCTTATCATCAACATATCTATTATTTTGATTTATTGAAGTTTTAATGCTCAAAAACTATATAATTGATTGCTGTACGCTACCTGAACATTTGCATAGTCATATCATGATCTATGTACATTACGAGCCAAAATGCTCGGAGCAAATTAGTTTTGCCAATACCGTACTCTATTGCTTGCAACAAGTTCAATATTTTATTTCCAAAATACAAAATTTCCTTAGTACCAAAAAGTTTTCATCACAATCGTTATAAGGCGATTTTACTTTACTACTCAAGATTATGCTTCGTGAAAAAAATAATTATTAGTTAACACTTAATCCTGTCTATTTGGTTAATCCCAGTATGGAGTTGTTCGTAAAATTGTCTCGTCTTAGGGTTGAGGAGTGAATCTCATGTATTCTTTCTTCGAAGGCAATTGACGAATTCGAATACCTTTGGGAAACAAGGCTGGGATTTCTTCTGGCTTCACTGTTGGCAAAACCATGCATTCATCTCCCACCTTCGACAATGACAAAGTTAATTTTACACAAAAAAAAAAACACTTTTAATCAAGAAAATAAAAACATTTCTAGTGTTCAAGTACTTCCAAGCAGAAATGCGAAACCAAGCAACTAACAAAATACCAACACCATTTTAAAATTAAAATCATTGCCTCGAAACAAAGTCACCATTGAGAATTTCAACAAATCGGAGATCATTGCAAACAACCTAGCAATGATTCTAGACATTCAAAGTACACAGAAGATGATTTAAATAGCCTAAGTGGTAGATTAGTAAAACATTCCCAACCAAAAAATTCAATTTGGCAATGATCCAAACTACAGAACACCAGCTTTGTGAATCATAACGACACTATTAGTAATGCGAACCTACTGACCAATAGTTCCTCACATGCAATACACATAATAAAATAAAAATAAATTGTGACTTGTTAAGTTCAAGGAAAACTGCAGTGCAACTCTTTAAGGCCTATCAGCTATGTCAACTCATCCATACGTACTTTCCAATCAGCAGGTGTTGCAACTTTCTTCTCCGCCGTCAACTTGAGTGAATCAACAACTCGCAGAATTTCACTGAAAAATTAAAATTATAAGAGATAAGTAGGTTATTTTACGCAATAACATATCCGTTTTATTTTAATGGACTTCCTGAACTTACTCAAAATTTCTCCCAGTTGTCGCAGGATACAGCATGGAAAGCTTAAGTCTCTTATCGGGCCCAATCACAAAAACCTGCGAAATAAATCAAAACAAGCAAATAAATAAATAATTAAATAAACACTTTACTAACAACTATTAACTACCACTATTGAAAAAATAAATTCCTAACTTACGGCCCGGCAAGTGAGTGGTAATCCATCCTTATCTTTCTCATCAGGATCGATCATTCCTAGTTTGACAGCTAGCTCCCGTTTTTGGTCAGAAATAATGGGAAATGGAAATTTTCCTTTTTCCAGGCACCCATAGTCTTGAACATCCTAATGAAACACAAAACATCTTAATCACCGCCATTATTTACCATAGCAAACTTTACTTTAATTCAATAACACTGAAAGACACACACGAGTGATTACAGAAGTTTCCGGCTATTTTTTATAAGCATTTCAATGGACCAATTTTGTAAATACAGAATAGTCAGACCTTTTTTTTGCCAGTTATTAGATTATAGAATACCAAAAAGCTCAACTCTTAAACTATAAATACTACGTGGTTCTGGCTATCCAAACACCACAAAGTTATACAAAAGTTGGTGGCCAAAGGGAGAAAATAAATTTAACTGAAACCAAAAAACACATCTTTAAATGCCAACAAATGAACATAAGGTACTCGAAAACTTCAATATTCACATGAATAAATTTATCTAATTGGCACTAATCTAATCTTGGTACAAACTCCACTAAAAAGCATCTTCATCAAAACTCTTAATATAGAACCATCACCTAACAACAGTTTATTGACTATTTAAAAACAAACAAAAATGTTTGTTTAATTTAAATCGACTTACACAGACCCATCCTTTGTGAGCCTCGACATTGTCGCACGAAAGAGCAATCAACTTGACTCCTCGTTCTTCAAATTTAGGTGCAATGGCAGCAGCACGACTCAGTTCAGTAGTGCAAACAGGAGTGTAGTCTGCCGGATGAGAAAATAATATTCCCCAACTGAAATCGAATAAAAAATTCACTTGTCACCATGAATACATTGAACCAGTCAACACTGAACCAAGTCACCCATTGATTCACAAAACCTACAAAGGTTCCTATTCTATTTTTTTTTTAAGAGTTGATTGAGGAAATGGTACTCAACTTATTCAAACAAGATTAATTTCCTGATTGAGAAACGGATTCCTGATTGAGAAACGGATCATGTGCCATTTCATGATCAATCAACTAGTTTGCTTTTGCAGAATAATAAATAAATATTACCAGTGAATCAATATTTATCAATATTGGTAATACAAGAGCTAGCACATGTAGTGCTAGCTAGGCTACAGGTTTTCTCAATTAGTTCACTAATGCTGCATCATCTGGTATCAATTAACCCAATTTTCTTTATGCATGTTTGTAATTCATTTTCTTAAAAACATTTCTAAATGATCAAACATTTATTGAATATTATTCAAAAATTGAATAATGTACTGCAGGTGAAAAAATTAAAATCACAAAATGCAACTATTTTTGGATCATGAACACCCCTTTGACTATTCATTTTAACTGTTTCCTATTTAATATTGAGCTGTTCCCCACTTCTTGTGCGTTTGACGAAATTAGTTTTTGAAAATAAAAAGAGGCTAAATTTAAATTAATTCAAATCTACTCTATGCGTTAACCAATTTTCTTAAACTATAAATGCAATTTGATTTATTGAAAAAAAAATGTCACTAAATACAGTCTATAGGGTATTGGTAAGTAACTACTGTATTCTAATGACATTTTTTTTCCATTGCAATTTTTCTATAACCCAAACCAGATTCCTGCCAAATAGCAAGAGCATTTATACTTTTATAGTATACGTACTACTTTAAATATAGGTTACTGTGATTTATCGAAATAATTCGACATTAAACTATAAAACGAAATCGTCATTTCTAGCATTGTTTCCGCAATGTCTCACTATTTCAATCTCAAGGTCGATATAACAATAAATGAAGCGGTGAAAAAGTTGCGCGTGAAGTATACTCACGAGCTTCCCAGCCATTCGTGAAATTGAATTTGTCCTTCGGTAGTGTCAGCTGGGAAATCAGGAAAGATATCGCCGAGGTTCAACATTCTGAGTACTTGATGTGATTAACTAATAATAAACTTAGTTAACTTCAATAACAACGCAACAGACCACTTCTAAAATGACTTTCTCGAGTTGTCAATGTATTTATTTTATAGGAGAGGTCGAAGGAAAACCCGATTCACCAATAAGGTTCATAAAACGAGGTTCACAACAGCCCCTAATAAAAATAGGCTAATTAAAAAAAAACAAAAAAACATAATAAGGTAGAACCTCACTAATCCGGAACCTAGAACCAACTATTGCCGGATTAGCGGTTTTTCAGAACCAATAAAACTTAAGCGAAAATGGCAAAATAATCTGTCAATTTAAAACATCATAAAAGATATTCACAATACTTTTACTGTGAATTTAACAATTATGAACCCAACGTATTCACCGTAAATTGAAAAATTATAAACTCAACTATTCACTGTCAATTTTACTGTTTTTTTACCAATCGCCGAACCATCGAAGCTGGTGCCAGATTAGTGAGGTGCATGCAACCTCTATACTTATATTCCAAATTAAAAAATTAATAACACGAAGAAACATAAATATGCCTATTTATAATCTAAATAATAGATTTAATACTGAATTTTCTGGTCAAGAAATTAATCAAAAAATTCTCATAGTGTTATGGAAATGCAAGTACCAAGTTTAAAACTGAAAACTGCAGAAACCAAACAAAAATAGTAAAAATATTTAATTTAATAATAGGACACCCTAATTTTCCATGGACACCTATAGCAATAAAAGAATCCGATTATTCCTCGTTCAACTGTTTGTTTGTTTGTTTGTTTGTTTTAAGAAAGTTTAATTCATATTAGTTACTAACACTATGACCAGTAAGTAGTACAAACAACTTCAAATTAACATTTGAACTTGGTGTAAAATTTCACCTTCAAAGTTGCAAAGCAAAAGTTGCATTGTAAAAAATCATTCAACTATAAAATAAAAGTATATTTTTTTTGCATTTCATTCAATTACATTTTTTCTTATAATGAATAATCCAATAAACAATCATTCAACGTGGCTTTCATTAAAATAACAGTTTACCATACGTTCACTCTTTTTCAGGAACCATTTCACTTAGCCAGGATAAGTAGGGTGGGTTTCCATTTTGAATCTGAAACAATAAGTCAACAGTGACACTGACTAAGGTGAGGTTCCATGGAATGATGAATATGTAAAACAAAAAAAAATAATAATACTTACAGGCAACGATATGACTTCACAAACATCATAAGGGTGATTCTCCCTTTAAAAAATATTAAATATTAAAAAAAATATAAACATTATAACTATAATAGATCAATTTCCATAACCTTCACAAAGATTTTTTAATATGAACAGAATGATCATCACCTAACGTAAGTGGTTAACTCATTCACTCTGGACGTCCTTGTTTTTATCATCTGCAAATGTAAATTCACTTTTCAATGTTGCAATTGTTATTTTTTCAAACAAACTTGAACATCTTTAATCCAAGTTTAATGTACAGATGTTGACCATGATACATTATTGAATTTCCATCAGAGACTGCATAATCTTTACAATGTATCAACATTGTCAAACTGATTTTTTTAGATGACCAACCTATTATCCACCATGATTTGCTGTACAATACACCAAATTCATCAAGAAAACTTTGTGGTAGTGACTATTTAGTATAGTACTAGTGTTTTCCTAATTAGCCGTTTTTTATATCATAAGTGTTCAACACAAACAAAAAATTCATGTACCAATAACAGCTCTTCATCTTCATTGACCTCTCCTTTCCATTCGTACCTGAAACAACAACAAAAAACAACTCATTGGATAAATTGCTATGTCCAATGCTTTACATTTTAATGAATTGAATTCCACTTACACCGACGTGATCTTCGGAATAATATTGACACACGCTGCTAATTTCTTCGTCACTAATCCACTAAACAAATTGGATGATTTTGTTAAAACGGACTTCTATAATGAATATCGATGTTTATCACTGTGCAGCTACGTAACTGGGCTAATTTCTTAGCGACGTCTTCGCTCGGCACTGTCACATACGCCACCGAATGTGTTCCACTTGCGTACGTGTTACTGGCCATCACTGAGAACAACCTCCTCGTTAAGCTGGTTAACTTGGTGGGTGCCAAAAGATAAAACATCAAAGGCTAGAAAAATAAAATAATAAAAAGACAATGTTACGCTGACCTTACCATAGCGTTGTCTCGTACAGTTTATAAAATCCCACAGAATCATCATCCTAGCAGCTGCTTGTAGGTAACTACCTATGTATGTGGCACACTACTCACCAGTAATACAACTAGTAGCCCATATTTCATGACTAACAAAATTCGATATTAAACGGGAGTTTTTGAATTCAATAACACGATAACCACTATAATAACATAGATAAGTTTGGCTCAAACAACATTTTTGTATTCACTACTAATACTATTTTAGTATTTTCTTCCGAAATATACTATTATAAATATTTTCATCACATGCTGCTTTAGTGTATTATTCTTATCCAAGGGAATTAAAATAATGAATATACTTACAAAAAATATATATAATTAATAAAGATAATAAAATAAATACTTACCAAGTAGCACTGAACAGCTGTTGACAGGCAATAACAGTCCTACTGGCGCCATCTCTCGTTAAATCGAAAACACCCCATGGGCAATAGCGTTCAATTTCGGACACGTATGGTTTTCACAATTAACGCCAAGTGACGCTAAAAGGATAGTTTCGTTGTTGACATTACCTGTCAAAAAGAAAAAATTTAAAAAAATTGAAAAATTGAAAGTAAATTTGAATAAAGTAGCAATAAAACGTTTAAACTTGGCAAAAATGAAACGTTTAAATTTTTATAGCAATTTGTTAACGGTATTTTTCTTAATGCGGAGAAGTCGTACGTGACACTTGGGTATAAATTCCAGTTTAGGTTAGGCCAACAAAACAAAAACGCATTGAATGCAAGAGTAATGAATTTAATGAATCAGAAAGATTGCAACTTAATTTGTTCTTTTGAAGGCATCACCACTGTTAATTGTTGTACCTTTTAATTAATATATAACATTTATATATACAAAAATCTACAGCAATCAATAACAATTTATATTTATTTTCTAAAAATAATAGTTGCAGGAAATATAGACTCCTTGCGAAAAAATAATACAATGCCAATGCTCGTTTGCCAATTGTCCTCGTTTTAAATAACCAGAAGATGAAAAAAAAGAGTATTGCGACGTGTTGTTGAAAACAAAGTGACAAGTTGTATTAAAATGAGCTACGTTCGCGCACTGAAACACCAACACGTCTCCTGCCGCCCACCTTGATCACGTGATCGAGTCGTACTGTTTTAAAACAAAGCGCAGCCTCCTCCTCTGCTGCTCTTCCACTTTGGCCTCGCTCGCACTCTGAGTTGTTGTGGTTGTGCGTGCGTGTGATCCGTGTCGTGTGGTGGAACTTGAACTCGGTCTCAAGAGTCATTTGGCTCGTGTTCAATCATGGCGGAGTGCTGTTGTTGCAGTCTTCTCGGTGTCATCATGTTCTTCATCATCCCAGTTTTGTTTTTCTATAGTACTACCTTTCGTTTCTATTCCAAAGTATTCGTCCACTACATGAACATGCTAATAGCTTCCACGTTACCTATTCCATTGGCATGTTTACGGCCCAAAAATCCGCTCAACACCAAGTAAGTTGACACTTTCATCATCACCTTCTTAACTTTATTGCGTTACCTATCATAAGAAACTAGAATCATGAGAGACTGTCTACTGAAAAGTAAAACAGCGTCATCCTCATGAAGCTATGTCATAGATGTCAAGTATATATTATATTATTTTATTTTTTTTTCGAAATGCGAGAGTCAACTAATACCTGTATAGTTTATTAGACTAATGACAATTTGTAATAAAGAAATATATTTTTTAATTAGTTATGCAGGTTGGATATTAAAGCTTCTGTCCAGAATGTTCGATCTCTCGTGGGAAGTTCGAGGTCAAGAGCATTTGATTTCCGAAGATGCTGCAATTGTGGTGTGTAATCATCAGAGTTCCTTGGACGTCATTGGTAAGCATTCGACTTTGGGTAGCTTTTCGACCTTTGCTGGTCAATCGCACCAACATCGTTTCGAGCCTACATCCGCATTTATACATTGACACTTTTTTTTTATCTTTTTTTAAAAGTATTGAGAAATTATTTTTTTTTAAGTGTGTACCTAATCAGGATACTTGTGCTCTGAATGGGATGTGGCGGATAATAAAACATTTATGTAACTCCTAAACGTTATCACGTTTCCGTGTCAACAACGATATAATAGGTGACATGCCAATGAGTTTGTTTGATCTAGATTAATAGTAATGAGAGAAAATGATTTGTTATTTTTAATACACGAATGAAAGGCATGAAATTATCATCATTGTCGCATGACTAAACCTTTTGTGACCTTGAAGTCATTGGCTGAAACTTTGAAACCTCTTTTCACATCCTTGAACTTACATAAGTTGTCAATTTGCGTAAGGGGGTGTTTTGTAAGTCTTCGAGGCTTGGTTAATAGCATTTAAAAGTAACCTAAAAAATCGATTGCATTTAATTTTCTCAAAAAAATTATGAAATTTAATTACAAAAACTATTTTAGGGAAGTTGTTCAAATTAAAAGGTCCTTTTAACAAGTGTTAAACTCTTGTTTGTTATCTTCCTTTCAGCCATGATGGAAATGTGGCCCCGACTTCACCGATGCGTATCGGTCCAGAAGCACGAACTTCTCTATGCGGGTCCTTTCGGTTTGCTTTCTTGGCTCTCTGGTGCCATTTTTTTAGACCGTGGCAATTCTGCACAATCACACAATGCACTCAACCGTGCCATAAAGCACTTAGCATTAAACAAGGTAATGATCAACAATGCATGTGCAATTTCCTTCACGACATCAATGTCCCCTTTTACCCAATGATTGCACCGACGCATGACGCTCTTGCTGCTCGTTCGGGTTCATTTCAATAAGTGTTGAAAAAGAAATAAACATCTTGCAACTTGTTACATTTTTTACTCAACGTGCAAAACAATATTTGTTTTTCAGACGAAAATATGGATGTTTCCTGAAGGTACGAGGAACGACCAAGGTGGAATGCTTCCCTTCAAGAAAGGTGCTTTTCATCTCGCTATTAAGGCCCAAGTGAGTATCTCAACGACACCCTCTGTTTGGGGAACGCCACCTGTCAAAAGCCGTAAAGAAGAATGACACGTTCTGTTTTCATCAACAGATTCCAATACTTCCGTTGGTCATTTCACCTTATTCCGAGTTTTACAATAGCAAGCTTAAGAAATTTGATAATGGCGGTAAGTACCAGTATATATATATATATATATATCACTTTTAAAATAAAAAGTGTGTTGCCTGTTTAATGCAGGTTAAAACCTGGGAATTATTTTCCTTGTTCGAATGGAAAAAGAATTCTCATGTTTTGCCTGTTTTTTTGGTTGGATACATAACAATATCCTTCAGAAATGGTGTTGTTGGCTTGTCTGAATGAAAATTCATTTCCCATGTCTTTTTTTTTTTGTCATGCAAAGTGTCAATTTGTTATTCGCTTCTTTCTCTCTGACAGAAAAAAAAGTGTACTATTTAATTTTATCTACAAAGTAGTTGTGAATGTTATTTGGCTCAATGAATGAAATAATTTATGCTCACTTCCTGAACTCGCATTTTAAAAGGAAATGAATTTTGCAAGATGCTAGAGGGGGAAAAAAACAAATCGTTGTTAAAAACACAGTTTTCGCTCTACTCGTGTAGGTCGAGTGACTATCACTGCGCTTGCTCCGATTCCAACGGCAGGTTTAACGGCGGACGACATTGACACCTTCAAGGATGAAATTCGATCCAAAATGCTGGAGGTTTATGAAGAACAAAGTTCAAAAACAACGTTACCGAAAGATAAATGATGTTTCACCGTATTTTTGCTAGTTTATAAAATGAACAAATTAATGAAAGTTGCCAAAAAGAAAACGTTTTTGTACTTGGAGATTTTTCATGTTGAAAGGACTTGGTGGAAATGAAACCTTCCAGTTAAATACACACAAAAAAAAATGAATAACGCTGCAATACCATAACATTCAACGCATTTATGTACAGCCCCTGTTACCTGAGGTTTACAGTTTTATACAGATGTTCTAATAATAATAAATTTATATATATGGTGGTTTTTTCATGCAAATTTAACGTTAACCGGGTGTTTATACTACATCACTTAACTGTCCGTTGAGGTGAGTGTTGTTGTTGTTGTTCCTCAACATGTAGATCGTTATTTTTTTTTCTTGTACCGTATTCTTGGGGAAATTTATACTGTCATTTGATATTGAATTTAGTATTAATGTAAATATATTTTATTATTACTATTGATCATTGTATGAAAAGTGAATATGTACTACAACAAAGAAATCTGTCAACAAAAACAAACCGACCCGATGTGTATCGACTTGCCTCAATGTGAAATGCAAAATTACAAATTATTTAAATATATTTAAAAAAAAATACATTTTTGTAAATGAAATGTAATATAAATATAAAATATCTTTTGTACAGTGTATCTACATAAAAAAGTATAGAAAATATAAAAATGCTTAAGTCTTGATGTAATCGTTTTTATTTTATAAAAAAATATATATATATTTGGAATGACATTACCTGAACATTGTACGATTTTATTCCCACCAAAAACTGACAGAAAAACTAATGTCCAGTGATCGCACGTAATGCCACCATTTCAACGGTATGTACAAAATTTCTCCAGGATTTAAGAGGCACTCGTGGTACGGCGTGGAAGCAAAATCGGGAAACAGCGTAGGATCTGGATTTTCCACGTCGACCTACACCAATAAATTAACCACCAATTCAGATGTATTGTAACTTTAAAATACAACTATTAACTATTTTCTGCATCACCTGACTTGTGTTGTGTAGAAGGAATCCTTCGTGAGGATAAAGCTGCGTCGTGTGTTTGGGGTCGTATAACCTTATGTATTTGGATCCTACAACCTGAATCGGTATAGATTAGCTAGTTATTGATGAACGAGCCGAGTATTGATCCAAGAGAGCCTATTTATTACCTGTGACAAGCAGTTGTGTTTGGGATCGTAGTGTAACGGAGATACTGTTCCATGTGGCCCAAACCACGCATTGATATCGATGTCTTCGCTTTCTCCTACACAGCAATAGGTGGGGATGCAAATGTCGTCTTTGAGCTCTGGTATCTATGAATGGCAATAAAACAACATAATGGCTATCACTAACAGTCATGAGTGAAACGCGTGTTGAGTTGACGCTGATACTTCACCTGATCAAACAATTGATGTTGCGCTAAGTATCCCATTTCAATATCCTGAAAAGCAATTACTTATTACTAACAATTTCGTTCTATTTCGCACCAGTGTGTTTGGATGATACGTACCTTTTCAATGTGATTTCTAATGAAATCTTCAACGGTCATCAGTTTCTGAGTCCACGACTCATCGGTGTATTTGGAACCCAGCTCTATAGGAACCATTCTTTTACCCGCAACTTGTTTTAGGTATGACAAGCTGACAACGAAACATGATGACTTCAAAATTTCTCGTAAAAATTGAAAAATACCTCAAGATAATTAATACTTTGGACGTTACCTCCACTTACGCTCGTTCATTGCCGGCCAATACGACATTGCGTCTTCTAGGACAACTGGCTTCTGCAATAAGAAGTGATCCTTGACGAATGACTCGATGGAAGGACATGACACACGAGGAATTTCACTTTCAGCGTTGAGGACTGGAATACTGAATCGTTTTCGGCGCTTCACCTACCATAAACAACAAACTATTTCATTAAAGATTGTTTAATTCAAATGGTGTTCAATTTGAATCTAGGTAAATGAAATGTGAAAAATCAAACCATACACACTTCGGTTTCTTTTAGAAACGTATTGATAAGTTCCCATTGTAAATACAATCGCAAACCGCCAACAAAAATGTTGACCAACGTACCCGATTCGTTGGTTCTTCATGGTCTAAATGATCGGTTCTCGCTTTACCGTCATTCGCTGACAAACGAGATAACGCTGTTGACATTTTTGCTAGAACGTTGTCCAAAATTGGAGCTCCCATGAGCAAGCCCATGTCACATACGTGAAGAATTTCCTATCCAACAGTTAATTAAAAAAATAATTAGACGAGTCCATAAACAGCTGATGAAATGCTACTACGATGCTCTACATACTTCCAAAACGGATGCCTTTTCGTCGTTGAAAGCCATTGCCAAAGCCTTATAAAGACTAGCGTACGAGTACAAATATCTCCATTCAATGGGCACATCTTTCCAATACCCCGTATTCAGTTTCTCCCAGGTAATATCAATCAAAATCTGAGCTAATTGCACGCATTTTTCAAAATTGGAATCGTCGTAATAGAATTTACAGGTTGACAAATGAGCATAAATCGCGTAGTCGATCCCTTTCCCAGTTCCGAATTCACCTATGTCTAGGGTGACTTTAGAGATGAGGCTGCTCATCTCATTGCGGATTTGAATGGACAGCGATGACAACATCATCGGACAAACCAAAACTGATCAAAAACTACTTCAGAATCACCACTTGTTAACTTACTGTCAATGTTATTGATAGTTGTATACTTTTGACGCTTATCTTTCCCCAAGCAGCAGGTGCCAAGTTTCACGTGAAACGGACATGACAGCTAGGGATAACCTACGGACCAATCACAAATCCGCTTGTAAGCTACTGTACTACGTCATGGCTACCTAAACTAAAATTTCATTGGTCGATTATTTCAAAACAAAAAAAGTGGCAGATTCAAAAAATAGTTTGCCATCTTCAAATTAACAAATTCTTCTCAAGTTGAACACTTTAATAAAAAATAGTATTTGTTTCCTCAACGAAGAAGATTGTTCAAATTTAACCCGGATTCTGCATGTCATACGAAGCTGGCTTTCCTACATTAAAAAAAAAAGGTACTTGTGAGTTATCTGGCCAAGAACCACCAATGGCGCTGCAGCTCAAAGATTTAGTGTTCGAATCGATCAATGTTTGGTCTAAGCCAACATAAACCTAGGAGGTTTATGTTGGCTTAGGTTTGGTACACTTTGATTATTGGTACTTCCGTGTGAACTCGTCCACCTGCTTGTACTTGTTAGTTACACTCCACCATGTTCTTGGCCAGATAACTCACACAAATAACAAAAAAAAAGTGATTCCAAGTTGAACTTTTCACGTATGCTCAATACCAAATTTCATCAAGCACAAAAATGTCAAAGACCCATTTTAAATCTTAAAAATACTCTATAAACAAAAAATAGTTTACACCTCAAATCTCATTTCTAAGCTTTATTTAACTGGCAGATTCATAAGGGGTTAAACTCCCCCCCCCCCACGTTTAGTTCATTGATGAGTTTAAGGCTATATGGACGTTTTCACGAAAAAAAAAGCAAAAACCGCTAAATTGTGAATCTTCTTTTTGTTTAAACTTTCATTTGGAGCTTGATTTTCTATGAAAATGTAATTTTTAGACATATCCATCACAACAATTTTAGGTGACCTCCCCTGTAAATTTTTTTACAAGTAAAAAAGTACTCATTAAAAATGTTCAAAACTTACTTTGCATCAAGGTATGCTTGTGTAGCACGGTACATAAATAATATTTATGACTATTTCTCGTTATATTGAATCTCATCTTTCTAAATCTTCCAGTGAGTGTAACAGGCTATACTGCCGTGCTATCACCAATTTCCTATTATCGCTCAATTCTTCATTTTTGAGAAATAAAAGTTAAAAAGTAACTATAAATAAAATTATAATGTAAAATGTATAGCAGGTAGGCCTACTGAAATTTACTGTCACTGCTATGTTGCTGCTTGTCATGTCCATTTCAGGCAAATAACACCACCATTACAATGAATAATAATAACTACTACTAACTATTCTACCCCCATGTGACCACAGGTTGAAGTTTCAATTCTGTCTCACTACATAACAGAAAATCACTAATAATGATAAGAGATAACTAAAGACAAAATGTCACAAAATAAAATGCTTACCCTTTTTTTTGAGTGGCTAAAAATGGCAAAAATTCATGTTTAATGAATGACATACAAAATAATCAAGTTGTTAATTGCCACAATGAAAGTTTTTGATCTAAAAATCAACACTGTAAAACCATATGGAAAATCATAAGTGTTTGATAAAACAACAACTGAAGAAAAAAAAATAAGTTAGTTCTTCATTTTAGTGAATTAAACTTTGCTTTCTCACTTGGTCATGACATTGAGCTAACTTTCACATGACATCTAGAATCACCATTTACAAATCACACTCGCACAAGCCACTTGCAAGCAGCAAAGATTTCAAAGTTTCTATAATAAAAATAACTTTTGTGATCTTGTCACATTTACAATGTTGAAAAACAAAAATTAAAACAAACATTCTGACTAACATTATAAACAATCTAATCAGACGCTGGAAAAGCTATTTTTTGAAAGATTTCAGGTGACACGTCGTCACCGTTGATCTTGATGAAGCCTGCATCTTGGCTAGGATCCCAAGGTAACTTAAACAAGTGTTTTGGAAGTGGTGTGCAGTGAGTTGAGTTGTAGTCTATCATGGTGATGTTAGCCTGTTAAAATTATTCAAAAGATAAGAAAGTTAAAAGACGAAACGTTTCCTGTACGTGTTTCAAAATGTTTCTTGTTACAACAGTAATCAAATCACTTACCAAAAACAAGGTCAGCTTTATTTTTTCTTCGGGTGAAAATCCTTCTCCTATTGTAGACAAAACAACTTTATGAATAAAAGAAAATTCCGAAAATCAGAAAGTGTTTTACACTACAAAAATAAACAGCTCACCAAAGAGACAAGGATAGGAGTGAGGGTTAACTTTGAAGAAAGTTGCAATGGATTTGGTACATTCATCTTGATCTACTTGATAATCTACCAACATTAAATCTGCAAATAAAGAGTCATTTACATCAATGCTGACAACATCCCCACATTATTGAATACAAGATTAACTGAAACTGACAAACCTCGTTGCATTCTGTCTGCAATGAGCCAACGTTGCAAAGTACTGGTCACATGGTCATCGAGCAGTCTTGGATATCTTGAAGGGCAACAACACAAATGCCACATTAAAATCCACTCTTAAATGTTAATGTACATTAACATTTGCCAGAAAGCAGAAAAAGTGATGTGTTATCTCTTAATAGCCAAAGAGCTAACTCGGCGAAAAATACTTTGGTCTTGAACACGTTAATACACTTGCCTGGAGTGCAAAAACTTGACCAAAAGGTCATTTCCCCTGTTAGATGCAAGATCAGGGACTTCACTGTAAATGAGAAAAAGATTTAATGAACATCAACTCTTGCTTGATGTGGATTACACAAACTGCACTTATGATTTGAACTTACGATGTAGTAATCATTTCATCCCGTGTTCTGCGAACAAGTAATACTGGACCAGGGTACCTAAAAAAAATTGATGTAAAATTCTTTAAATGAAAACCTTAGTAACAAACATTTAATTTCCGGCCAAATCATTGAAATCTAAATCACAATAAGTCGCCACTTACTTGGAGAGCTGTTCAGCATTGTTCAGATTCATGTGATCCTTCAGAGTTCGGACAACCAGAAGTTCTGAAAACATCGTTAAATAAACTATAAACTAACAAAACTACAATTGCTATAGGTGAACTACTGCTAAAGTACTACTTACTCATGCTAGGCGGCATTTTGGCAATGGCAAGAGGAATCAAGTCATCAAACGTTGCATCTAGAATCTTTTAAAACCACAAAACTTAAAATTTTATCTGAACTAAAAGACTTGGCATGTTTTAAAACACACTGAAATTTATGCATACCACACTTTTGATTTCTGGGTAATTCATGGCTGCCCAGCTTGCACTGTATCCGCCAATAGACCATGCAAACAAAACAATGTCGCTCGGATCAAATTTCAAATGATGAATTGCATATTGCACAACAGTATCGATGGCTTCTGTTTCTTGTGGCGGGAAAGGAGAACCCTGTAAAAATAAATAAATAAATAATTAATCCTATAATGGATACAAGTGAAATTAATAATCGAATGCAAAGTGCTTACTGTGCTGCCTCCAAAACCAGGATGATTCCAGCCAATTACAGAATAGCCAGCCTCCAAAGGAGTAGTCATAATACCAGTTTCGTAAAATCCTGCATTTCCTTCAGTACAAATAACCTAAAATATAAAATAACAATTGATTACTGACTGGATTTTACTCCAGGTAACAACTGCCAAAAAGAAAAGAGAAAAAAATGTACCAAAACATTTTTGTACGGATAATGACCACTTCGTCGTCGATCTACTAACATGATATCCACAATGTTTTTATCAATAGTTTCCAACTTCACTCGTTCAGCGCCAAACTGGAAATTAGCAAACAAAAAGTGAATTTTGTTTACTTGAAGTGTATGTGTTAAAATTTGTCATCACAATAGCTGTTCCATTCATTTCTTCCACAACTCAAGTACAATCTTTCTTCCTTTCCAATCTAACTGATTAGCCTCTTATCAACAACCAAACAAAAACAAACAAACTCTCTCTTAAGATAGCACTCGATTCCCTTCTAAGCAAGAGTAGCCAAATAGCCAACGGTACCTCTTCGATCAACCTTGTGCGACCTTGCAATAGCATTGAACCTGTAAAACATACCACCATGTTACAAACTTTATTTAAATTAATCGGTCAGTAAATCAATAGTTTTGGCAGCACTTACCCATTGCATATTGTAAAAATCCAATGCTACCAGGATACACTAAAAATTTGCCAAGAGTGTGAGCAGCAACATAGCTATCAAATATAAAAAACAAAAAAACATATTTACGCAATAATAAAATCTATATTCTACTTTATTCTACATTAACATTAAAGTTAAAGTATTACCCAATAACCTGGCCCGGCATGTTCTTCATCTTTTCCAGTATAGAAGTGGCAGGCCTTGTCTTCTTGACGTACATGTGAGGTTTCACTTCCCTTCAATAAGTTCTTATCAACTCGGTGAAAATTTTGAGTAGTTGTTTGTAACATTTCATGAGTTATAATTACCCTTGCAAATCATGCATGCTCCATTCAATCGGCCATTTGGTGAAGTCAAAATCATATCGCATCAATAACCGCTAAAAAAATATACAGTGTTAATGGATTTCAACAACTATAAATTGGTCATGTTAATGATAAACTGACCTTGTTTTCACGACTTAAATTGGAATGAATGGCATTTAAATCATCCAAAAATATTCTGTACTCTGTATTGTAGAATCTTCCCATTCCTGGAAAGCAAAACTCAAGCCATTCACAATGTGATCCACAATGAAAATTGAAAACAAAAGAATTAGGACACATAAATGACACGTATCAGTTGATAAACTGATATACTGTACCTCTGATCCACAAGGAACTGATCAATATCAAACTCACTGCTGCTAAGAATTTTGAAAAGCTGATCAAGCCATCCAAGCTAGCAAGACCTTTATAACACAAAACAAAAGTCAATGATCATCTAAAACACAGTTAAATAGATAGGCCAGTACATTTGAACTTCTTTAATCCACATGCTGGTCTGTAGTTATTAAAATTACTAATGAGGAAAGTTTTGAAAAACAAAACTTTGTTGTTTTGCAACAAACAAAACAACAACAACAACAACAGCAGCAACAACAAAAAATTTCTGTGTTCTAAAAAAAGCTAAGGTTATGCAAACACCTGAAAGTTTGATTGGACGTTTTCCACCAACACTAAAAATGATACGAGTGCATGGACTATTGTACCCAATTCTTATTAGTATTAATTGGTAATATGTGGTAAATATACCTCATTAAATTATCTATAAATTTGAATTATCCAGAATATCTGAAACTCCAATTTGCTATATTAAAGGTATTCAAATGTACAAAAATATAACAAGTTTTGTAATGCCGAAGTGAATGGTGCAAAACAAAAAATAACACAGAAATTCGTTACAAACACAAAACTTTTTTTGTGCATGGATATTTTTTCACCTCAACGATGACATCAATCATTGAGGTGAAAGTGATTTAAGTCAACATACATAAATCACTCCTTCATAATGAAAATTTTAAAAAGTTTACTTCTTTTTCCTAATACAGCAATAATCACTGGTGATGTGTAAATTCCCAGATTCAAGAAAAACGACACCTAAAACAACAAAAAATGCATTTACCTTTCAACAAAAAATAATTCTTCCATGGTTATGTCATGAAACTCACCGAACGAATGACATTGTCGCTACAGGACTCAACCACGTTCGGCTGATAAAGTCTACTCTGAAATTAAATTTACATGTCAATAAGAACACAAGAAAGAAACAAACAAAATGATGACAAGGAGCATCAACCAACAAAATACAAAGGTGTTTGAAGACTTTGTTTACATTTTTCTACGACATGTAGTACTGAAAGGAACGTTTCGCATGGGAAAAAGTTGCTTCTTTCAGACCCCTACATGCCTAGAAGCAGATAAACCAAGTCCTGAAACACAAAGAGAAGTGTTAAATCATGCAACTATGGCTTGGCGATAGTTCCAAATCTAACGCATCCTGTTACACCAGCACTGGGGTAACATATACCGTACAGTAATTATACCACCTATTTCAATCAATAACGTGATTCAATGTATTTCCATTGTGCATTAGGTGCAAAGATGCATTTTGGCATCAGATCGAAAATCATCTTATCTTCGTTTTAAATCAATTACTAGGTGCACTTTCTTATTATACGTAACCCGATCCATTTTGGAACTATTATTAGTTCCTTGACACCACACTTGTGGTACAGTACATCAACACATTGGCATTTATAGAGTCATGGCACAGAGGTACAAAAAGTGAATCAACAAAATAATGACAATGAGTAATAATAGGATAACTGTAGAGTGCGGTACACAAATGGGTGTTATTCATGAGTAGTACTACTACTACCTCTTCGTGACCAGATTTGTACACTTTGTACAACCTCGGCCCAAGTAGGCAATCGAAAAATCGCTTAACGATGACAATCATGGTTATGAGATGTTTTTAAGTTGTCTGGCAATTGTTCATACAAACATCTCTCATCAATGATCCTTGTCGTGAGTGTATTCTACTAAAAATATACAGTCAGTTCAGTTGTGGTTGTACTTTCTGTTTTGTAAGCGGTCGTCAAGTTGTTTATGCCTGCGCAGGCACTGGCCCTCTGATGGTGATGTAATGAAACGAGTGACTAAAAAGAAGCGCCAATTTTGAATGATGTTCAAGTTCGGCAGGGATCGAAAAACAGACAAGTGGTAATAAAGCAAGCTACATACAATAGAAGCAACATTTTTCTAGTTAAAAATGTATTATTTAAATACTGTATAACAACAAAAAAAGGTACTTAAACATGCATTTCAAGTTTCCAAACGGCGGCACCGAAGCTATGCCCATACAGACGAATTAGTAATAAAACAAAATTATGTAATGAGTATAGAGGCTGAATCAGGTTAATTAATCAATTACAAATATGTTCCATATGATGATTTTGTTTGTTTTACTCTAACCTCATCCTGTCTTTAAACTCATCTACTGAACTTTTGCTTTCGATGCTGCCAATTGAGGATGTAAAGTGCATGTTTTCCCAAAAGAAGGTACTTTTCAGTTATCCAGATTGTAACCACGCTCATGGTTGACACTACTCGTTGTACTTAAACTTAACGTGTTACGAATAGTCTTAAAATGAAGGTTAGGGGTAATCTCGGAATTGACGCGGCAAAATGACGGCTTTTCAATTTTGTAATCTTAACCCCTTTACAATAAACCCAAAAACGCAATCCCTAACCTAACCCTTCCAAAATAAACCCATAACCAAGTACAAACAAATAGTAATAAAAAATAATCGAAATATATGAACGTTTTTTAATTATTAAATAATTTAACGTTTGCTCCATACTTATCACTGTACATGCATTGCCGCCATTTAGCCACGTAAACTCCGAGTTTTCCAGGTTGGGTTAAGAAAACAAATTAAAAACGAATTGAACTTATTATTAATGATGCAAAATTGGTGTTGTTTTCTAACCCAATAGGAACAGTGTTGACCATGAAAGCCATTGATCATGAATGGCATTAATCCGCATAACTGAAAATTACCCCCCCCCCTAAAAAAAACACATGCTTATCAAATGCTCAAAAAAATGTTTCCCTCCCCGAGAAACATGGCGTATCACCAATAAAAATTTTTTGAAGAAATAACTTGTCACTTTACTGACCAGGTAGACCTTTTTTTGGTTACTCCTCCACCACTTTTCAACTCCCTCGTCGAGTCTTCGTCAGACAAGAAAGAAACGTAGAAAAAAAAAGAGCAATCTTTATTCCATCTTTTTCTTACCTGAGCAAGTCTCTAACAGGGAGACAAAACGTCATAAAGGGCCAAATAAATTCTTTCATTTTTTCCCACTGGTGATGAGTTAATACTGTGATTAGTTACTGTACTATAGAAGGGAATAAGTGCATTGCACAGAGGTGTTCAAAATCAAACAAGTTACGGTGGGATAGAGGTCCACCAACATTGACTGCCAATGACTTTTATTGATGGTCTTTTAAGACTTCAAACACCCCTAGGAGGACTTTGATTTGCAAAGTTCTCATCTTTTGTCAATCCTCCAACGGAACAGAGCCCTCGACCCAAATACAAGTCACATTCAATGACTTCATAAACACAATAACTTCATAAACTTCATAACTTCATAAACTTCATAACTTCATAAACTTCATAACTTCATAAACTTCATAACTTCATAAGCACAATATTTCAGTACATATTTCTAGGTATATTTGTCATGCTACCATTTCTGTGAAGGGAAAAAAAGAATTCAACATAGTTACCTCCGACATTTAATGTGACATTCTTTGTTTGCTTCATGTGTCATTTTTTCACTGAAAAAGATACTATACATTTTGCAAAGTATTTTTAAACATTTCAACGATTCGTTGTTTTTTTTAGTCCAAATAAACGAAACATAATAGTTTAACCCCCATTGTACTACATTTTCAATACTCTGCACACATCCGAACCAAGCATGGAATCTATTGGTACAAATCCTAGAACTTGCAGTAGTTGCTATTGTATTATGTATGGATATGTAATATTACAAACAAAACAACTTAACACCCTGTATGCAAATCAAACGAATAATAAAAGGAATAAAAAGCTTGTTTTTATTAAGGTACCTTAAAAACTATATTCATCTTAAAAGTTTAAGGTCTGTACAGTTGAACGAAATTTATAAATTATTAGCTCACCTAGACTGTTTCACAGCATTAGGCCTTCGTAGACTAGGACGAATGGTCAACAAATTCAAATCAATTGGTTTTTTTTAAATGAAAAATACCACCCAGCCTACAGTTTGTTGCATTGAAAATGTTTCGAAGTATAATGTCAACATTCAAAAAAAAGGTCTTGAAATTAGTGAAACTACCTGAGTGCACAAACAAAAATGTCGATGCTAAAAAATTTCCTATTAAGGCCATTGATCTTCGTATTATTTTTTTTTTAAATGTATAATGACGATGACAATGATGATGGTGACACATGATGATGATGACGACAATAGATGAGATGAAAAAAATTTCGATCTTAAAAAAAAATTCTAAAATAAATACAGCAATGGAGATTCGTAAAATGGAATGTTTGAATGGTGGGAAATGGGAATATCGACAAGCATGCACCTTCAAAATGCAGTATAAAAATAACTGTCTCTGGAATTTATGTGATCAGAAAAATTATATCCTCTCGGCTTCTAACTTATATCAACCGTTCTTCCGGTGGTCTTTTCATAACGTGACCCATTTCGACTCGCGAACCAAACATTTCCTGTCTGCTGGGGCTGTAGGTTCCGCGAGTGGCACGTTTCTTCCGCGCCATCATAAAAAACACCATCAGGGCGATGATAACGATCAACAATGTCACGCCAACAATAGGAGCGATGATGATGGCTAAACTTCCTGCATCCAATGAATCATCAATCTAAAAATGGAAAAACTCATTCACAACCATTGAATAAACAAACAAAGCAAGCGTGCGTCTGCTCTTCCCAACTGTGTTCAAAGTTTAGATGAATAAAAGGAGTCTCACGCTCACCATTAATTCTTCTGTACAATTGACACCCGCATAATTTCCTCTGCAATCGCAGAAGTATAAAAGTTCATCATCCCCCTCTGCATCAGGAATGCAAATGCCATCATTCTGGCAGACGGGTAGTTCGATGTCGAGACAGGGGTCTTCGTAGGAGCAATTTTTGCCAATATAACCATCTCTGCAATAGCACTTGTACGATCCATTGAAATTGGTGCAATTATGTGAATTCAGGGAACTGCACGCCAGTTCATCTTCAGTGCACTCGTCGACGTCAACCTCGCAATAGTCTCCTTTATATCCTAAAACAAACAGTAAAACAAATATTTTTATTTACAAAAAACAAAGCATTATTAAAGTTTTCTCTAAAAAGCAATTTACCACCAATCAGTTGGTCTACCTACACTATTGAACAAGTCATTAGATAAAACAACCCTCATTCTTTTCCTTACTTATAAAACACTTTTGATGCAACCAATTTAACAAATGCGCTTATTGTAAATGAAAATATGGACCAATTATTTACACTACAATGCTACACTAATGTAGTGTATCATACATACTAACTATGCAGTTTAAAATTCACCTTGTTTGCATTTACACTCGAAGCTGTTGATGCCATCAATACACGTAGCATTGTATTGACACGGAGATGAGTCACATTCGTTAATGTTTTCATCACAGTCATGACCGGTAAATCCAGCGTCGCAAGTGCAATTGTAGCCAGCTATCTCAGGAAGATTGTTGCAATGTCCCTGATGACAAGGTTTAGACTCGCAAAAGTCGATGGGAGTCCCACATTGAATGCCTGTATACCCCAGCGTGCAAGCGCATCGAAATTTGTAGTACGGCTGAAATGAAAACATATTAAGACAAAGTTATTTATCAATAACTGGAGCCCAATGATTCATGTATGAAAAAGACAACACCTACATCCTTTGTTTCGAGTTGTGGTTCACAAGTGCCAGCATGTTGGCATGGATCATGATCACAAGTCATGCTGACCTGCAAAAGAAAAAAAATAGACATGTAATGCCAAACTTAGTTCAACACAATCAAAGTTTGTGTAGGCTGTAGAAAATGTAAATTATGGAATTAGTCCTACAACAACAGGTTAATCAAAATCACTTACCAAATCCTCGCACACTGGACCAGTATAATTTGCATTGCAATTGCATTTAAAATTTCCTGGAAAATTGTCACACGTCCCACCATTCTTGCAAGTATCGGGAATATCGCATTCATTTATATCTACATCACATCTGCAACATCAAAATGTTAAACGTAAGTGATTTAACGAAGATGAAAAATTATCTTCTTCATCGGCGGCAACACATTGCTTATTACATCATCATCATCATTATGTAAAAACCAACTTACAGCTCTCCTGTGTATCCTGGTTGACACGTGCAACTGAAATAACCAGGCAAGTTGTGGCATTCTCCATATTTGCAGGGAACAGGCTCGCATTCGTCAATGTCGACCGTGCAGTATTGTCCTTCAAACCCGACCGAACAATTACAACCAAAATTGGTTTCCGGAGCCAAACACACTCCTTGATTGGCACATTCATACTCGTAACACAAAATGCACGCTGAAGTGTTGATGTTGGCTAACGATTCAGCAACAAAATACTCGGGCGAAAAGTTCGCTTTGTTGTCGTAGTAAGGCAAAAGGATGTCTCCGATTCTAATTTCCCTCAAACAACCTCTGAAATAAGAAGCACCATCCAACGACATTTGGGAATCGCCACCACCAACGTGGACAACTCCAGTCTTTATGAAATTGGAAATATCAGTAGGATTTGTTGTATCGATGGATTGGATTTCATCCTCAAAAAACCCAGTCATGTTTTTCCCACTGAACGTGAACTTCACAAAATGCCAATCACCATCTGTTGCATTGGTTTCAAAAACCAGCTGTTCGTTGTGTGCCGACCCAGAAGCATTTTGTTCGATCACTAATTGCGATTCCGCAATGTGAACAATGATGGATCCCAATGGTGTATTCTCTATTTGCATAATGATTCCAGATTGCTGAGTACGAAAATTAAAGGAAATCGAATCGAGACTCGTGTTCGATGAAACTGCTGCTTTGTACGTAGCTTTGCTGTTCTTGCCATTAAAGGTTCCATTTGATATACCTGGAAAATTAATAGTATTTGTAAAGTGAAAACCAAGCTAAAAACAATTAAAAATGGTAAATAAGAAGCAAAATTCGTTGAATACTTACATTCGTAGCCATCATCTAAAGAGTTGCATTCAGAGTTTTGGGGACAAGAATTTCCGTGACAGTAATTTTTCAAGGTACAGTTTTTACCTCGATATTCCGGTGCGCATGAACACCTTTATAAAGTGAACATAACAAATTTTAACACTCTTAAAAACTAAATCTGCAAATAATCTATCATCCAAACCAAAACAATACTATTGTTAATTGAGTTTTTCACATCTCATCTTTGTAAATCTGGAAGTTCCTGTGATAGCGTAACGGGCTACACTGCCGTGCTATCACCAATTTTCTATCATTGCTCAATTTAACTATAGCTTCATTGGCACAAACATTTCGCTTTTTTAAGAAATAAACGGTTAAAAAAATACTGTACTTGTAAAAATTGAACAGCTCGATGCAAGTTCCTCCGCTTTGACAGGGATTCACCGCACACACAGGATCACCGACAACACCCTCTCGAACATGATCCAATGACACGGTACGCTGATCGTAAGCAGGCAGTAATCGCATTTCCGGTGTGTTGGGCATGTGTAGCATCACCCTCTTGTCATTCAACTAATTCACGAAGTAAATAGTTTTAACAACAGGACAGTCAACGCTGCCTTTCTTTAAGCATTGAAAACTAGTCTAACTCACCCGTATATCTCTCAGAATTCCTTTATAGGGAACGAGTGTTACTGGCGACGCTTGATTGAAATTGGAAAATGCCGATTCGGTGGGCGGTTGCATATCGGAAATTATTGGCGAAACGTTGCTATTGATGAAATGGTTGTTTTCTTGAACAGTATCATCAGGCATCGAAACGGCCGATGAATCCAGTCCTTCGGAATTCCTCTGCCTGTCGAGTTCATCGTTCACGTTCGGAGGACCGTTGTTGACAAAAGATGGATGTGGTGTTGTCCAATCGGAAAATATGTTCCCATTGTCTGGGAAAGTCATTGGACGACTGGACGGTTCAAAACTGAACGGATGATTGAAAGCTGAAGTTTGACGTTTCTTGAGATGGGATGATGGCAAGCTACCCAGAAACAATCGACTGAAATGCCAATCTCCCACGTCAACAGGAGCATTTAAGAGCATAGTGGAATTGACTGCTAAACTAATCATTTTGTTCGATGTTTCAAAGTTCAATCGCTGAATTGCAAGCTGAAACAGAAGTTACAGGATTAAGTATAAAAAGTGTATAAGGATGAAAAACTAAACTGAAAAAAATGTGCTGATCATTACCGTTATCAAGTGGTAGTTTCCATCGTTTAATGTTGAATAACGCGTTGCCATTAAGGGCAAACTCAAAAGCGTTCCCTGATATTGTAAAATAACTTTTAAGCGACCGTCGAGTAATTCCAGTCCCAAAAATGTATCATCTTGATTCGGTCCTCGCTGACCAAAATAAAAGATAAGACCATCCGCCTTTCTGGTGCGTATGAACAAGCTGATATTCATGTGCTCTTGTAACGAAGCTTGATCTTCCGCTGTCAAGCTCAGTATGGCGCTGCTGATTTCCTTTTCATATCCAAAAGTAGCAGGAACATAACCTAACAAGTCCAAATTTAAACATTACATATATGCAGATATATTAAAATAACCATTCTAAGGCCAAAAGCTTTAAATAAATAAACTACATTTAAAAAATAAATGTTCAGAGCATTTGAAAACTTTTTTTTTTAAATTTGCTAAACCACTAAACAAATTTATAAGAAAATTTGGTAAAGATGTAATCAAATTTTAGCAAAGATGTAAAAAATAAAAAAAAACATTTTGTCACTACAGGTCCCCCGCTTAGTCGAGCAAAAGATTACGGACCAAAGCACAGAAGAAACTGGAGATTGTTGAAATGTTAAAACTTATTTTTTAGCATGCAAATGTATTTTTGCCATCAAAAAACAAGAGAATATAATAATTGCAAATGCATGATGACACGCTATGTACGTACACAAAAACAATAAAATAAATAAAAACGTCGTACAAACATGATGAGATAGGGTGAAAGAGCAAACAATGTGTCTGGATATTATATTGAAAAGAGTCGAAAGAGCAGACTGTTGAAAAGCAAGAAACGCTTGTTTTGTATGTAATTTAAGGTTTCAGCATACTCACTGTAGTTGCAGAATGTCCCGAGATAAGGACGATGACAGCTGCAATGGAAACTTCTCCATAAATCCGTGCATGTTCCTTGAGCCGAGCACGGATCAGGGTTACATTGATCGGTTCTCGAACATCCCATTTCAATGTTGCTGGCAGCTTTGCTAGCCAAACTAGGCACTAGGGCAATTCCGTTTACTATTATATCTTGCATGCAACCGACAAACCCGCGGCTCTCGATCTCTGCTGAACTTCCTAGGTGAGTTCGATGAAATTTCATAACGTCTATGCCAGTGATATTGACAATCTTTTCTAGTTTCACCTTGTCGTCGTCAATCAGTTTGAGCAGCACTTGTAATGGAGTGATGACAACGTTCAGCGTGTGCCACTGGGCATCGTTGACAAATTTGGAGAATTTTATAACATCTTGGAATGTGTTGATTTGAAAATGCAACATTCCACCAAAGATGCCGATCACAAACATGTCGCTGTTGTTTTTGCTGAAAGCCAACAAACCCTCCGGCAACGTTGTCCTAAATTGAAACGTTAATTCGTATTCATCATTCACTGGTGAATCCATGAAATAGGAAGAATTTCCCAACAATGAAAATGTAGTAATGTGTTCGCAATGTTTGCCATAAAAGCCAGGTGGACAAGTACAGTTGTAACGATGTTCAGTTTCACCGACGAGATACGGAATGCAAGTGGCACCGTTTTGGCATTCGTTGTTCAAACATCCGATCAACTGGATGCTACAGTTTTTTCCTCCGAACAATGGCAGGCATTCACATTCGTAATCACCAATGGTATTTTGACACGTCGATCCATTCCGACACGGATGGTAACGATCACATTCATCAATTTCTACCTCACAATGACGTCCCTCGAAACCATGAAAGCAATCACATGTATAATTGTTGATTCCATCGATGCAAGTGCCATTGAAGCAAGGATACGGGTCACAATCGTCAATGTTTATGCTGCAGTTTTCACCACGGAATCCAGGGACGCAATGGCAGACGTATCCGCCAGCTGTGGGATAACTGAAAGGGTCGGGGAAAAGTCCAAGGTAATTGTTGTGATACAATGAAATATTCGATCTCTCCAAGCAAAGTCCTTCGTTCATACAAGGGTGGTCGGTGCATTCGTTGATGTCGATTTCACATATTTTTCCTGCATAGCCTGAATGACATTCACACTTAAAATCCTTCACCAAGTCGGTACAGTTGGCATCGTTCGTGCACGGAAAGGGTTCGCAATCGTCGATGTTGATTTCGCAGAATTCTCCCTTGAATCCAGTGTCAGCGCAGTTGCAATCGAAACTTTGAAAGGAAACATAAACTCACTGTATTGTAAAAATAAGAGCGGACCTTCAATCAAAATACACAAGATGAGTAATTAAGCTCACTTACCCATTAATTTTATCCTTGCAATGGCCATCATTTTGGCACGGTGTAGAAGCACATTCGTCAATGTCAGTTTCACAATTGACTCCTGTAAAACCAGGAACGCAGCGACACTCATAAGCATTAATTTTGTCTTCGCAGGTACCGTCGTTGCGACATGGACTCGAATCACATTCATTGATTTCAGTTTCACAGTCTCGTCCTATATATCCTGGAGCACAATGGCAAATGTAATTGTTGACCAAGTCTTCGCACGTACCATTGAACAAACATGGCTTGGATAAACATTCGTCGAAATTAATCCCACAAGTGTCCCCGGAAAATCCAGGTTGGCAATAACATCTGTAACTGCCAATGGAATTCACGCAAATTCCACTATGACAAGGACTTGATGGAGCACACTCGTCGATGTCCTCGTCGCACCGATGCCCCGTGTAGCCAGGTGGACATATGCATGTAAAATTGGCAATTCCGTCGATGCATCTGGATTTGTTGTAACAAGGATTGGGGTTGCATTCGTCAATGTTAATTGAACAGTCGTGACCCATAAAACCATCAGGACATCGACATTCGTAGTCATTCACCTAAAATAGATTCAAAACACAAATTTAGCTAAATACTTATTCTGTTTGACAAACAGTATAAAAATGCTAGTCAAAAGAGAATTTGTGCAGTTTGTCACGATTGTCACTAAAAAATTGGTACATGAAAGTGTGACGTCACAATAAAAAAAACAATTTACCTTATCAACGCAAACTTGACCATTGTCACAGAAAACATTCTTGCAGTCGTCGATGTTGATTTCGCAGCTAGAACCGTTGAATCCTGACAGACATTCACACAGGTATTCGTGCGATGGCGGACTCGAAGTACATTTGCCTCCGTTCTTACAGCCAACGGCCACACAAGCGTCATAAATCTCATTGCAAGTGCGTCCCATGTACTGGTCCGAACACTTGCAAGTGAAATTCATCACCCCATCTTCACAAAGACCTTCGTTGCGACACGGATTAGGCAAACAATCGTCTATGTTGGTCTCACATCTTCCACCTATAATATTGACCCATTACTATTAATCGACTGATTTTAACCTGTAACTAGGCAACATGAACTGAATGTTTGACTAGCTACCTGTAAACCCCGGAGAACATTTACACGAAAACGTTCCCAATAAGTTTGTGCATTGTCCACCATTGACACACGGATGCAACTCGCATTCATTAATGTCTTCGGAACAAAGTTGTCCAGTCCATCCTTTGGCACAAGAACAATTGAAACCATTGATCTGAAATTTAACTCAATATTTAAGTTTGTTCACAAAAAATAAGTTGACAGTAAAGTTCGATTAACACGTTAGGAAACTCGATTTGTGATTGAATAAAAATCTTACCAGGTCATTGCAAGTTCCACCATTGACACAAACAACATTGACACAATCATCAACGTTGACTTCACAGTCAGTTCCCGTAAATCCGGAAACACATTCACAGGAATAGCCGTTCACATTATCCAAACATCTACAATTAAAACTCCATTAGAATTCCATTCAACTTTGGCTGAATTTTCAAATCGTGCTAGTCATTTACCTGCCATTATTAACACACGGATTGGACTGACACTCGTCAATATTCAAATCGCACAAAGTTCCCGAAAATCCAGCAGGACATTCGCATTTGAATCCATTCACCAAATCAGTGCACGTACTACCGTAATGACAAGGATTGCTGTTACACTCATTGATTTCAACGCAGTTGGAAGGTGAGGAGCCTGGTGACAAAAGAAAAACAAACAAAAACTATTTATTTTATTTTCGTAGTGATGACATTGTTCTGGCTAAATGCAAGTGCTAATGGTTTCTTCGACCTCTCGGTCGGTAGTTCCCGTCTCCCTAACTTAGAATGAACTCCGCCGAACTGAACTTTAGGCTCCTTCTTACCTAGAAAGTGATGACTAAACGCAGGTGAAATCATTCGGCCACCTTGTCACCTGGCTACATTAGTCTCAAAGAAATATTTTAAGTGTGAAGTAATATTGTAATCTGTGTAAGATCCGGGTTTTTCCACTAATCAAGATTAACACCCACCTACACAAATACATTTTTTTATCAAAATAGTTTGTTTTTTTAATTATATGTGTTTCATTTGATTCCAAGAACAATGTTAGAAACTGGATACAACAAGTTTTTCCTAATCTGTTTACTTTTTACGGTTTATTTAAAACCTGCTAATATTTTCTGAAGATGGTACCCTTCAAAAACCATATCAAAAAAAAAGTGAATAAAGTCCAGTCCAGTTCGGGTTCGTCAATCGGAAACTACTGCATTTTCGGATAATAAAAAGAAAGACAATGCAAACAGTGATTTTTACAAGTTGGTAGGCAATGGCAGTAATTGTATTTGAAGTTGGTCTGACAACATTGGAATCTAAACTATGGTGGATTATGGGAGCTTGCCAAACTACATAGGCGTTTTGGTATTCCCCTTATATTGTAAGTTTTGCCAAGATTACTTCTATACTTACAGAAGTACCGTAATCTTGGTTTTACTCAGTTTTACAAGTTCCAAAGTGTTTACAATTAACTGAATGTATAAAAGAATTTCTTATTGGTATAAAAAAATTAGGCTCCAAAAACGTTCTTTTATTATTAAAATTGTTTGTTTTTTTTTTGGTACTTTCCGGTTATAACGAGGCTTGTCTAATGTTGCTATTTTCTTATGGGTTTATTTACTTGGTTGAGTTTATTTTGCAAGTTAGGTTAGAAAAAACAAAGAAACCTATTAAATGTATGATTTTTTTTTGTTTTCCTAACCTAACCTGCAAAATAAACCCATAACCAAGTACAAGCCTATAGCAACATGAGACTAGCCTCGCTATAACCGGAAAGTAACTTTTTAAAATTATTATTATTATTATTAAACAATCAAAATCAAAATGGCAATCCATTACTGTACTAAAACGTTTTTGGACGTTCACTAAATTTTTTTAAATTATTACTCCGTACCAATATTGTCAGCCAAAATAACTTTTTATTGTCCGAGGAAGTACGTTATTTTAATTAATCCTTTAGTGAAATAGTATTATTTTTCTACTTTTCTTATTTGGTGTATATTAGGAATTTCTTACATAGCTATTACCCTTAGCTGTTGGGTTTTTTTCAGATTTTTCAAACAACTTGTTTGACTAAATCATCAATGTGGAGACAAAAGGTGAAAATTATTAAATTATAAAGAGATTCAGAATTATCAACTGATAACATTTTATACTGATAGTTTGGTATTAATCTCCTACTAATCTCTTCAGAACTTACAAAAGACTTGTTTCTATTATATAAACTTATTCTATCCTAATGATTATAATACCTTACTCCTGGTTTTTGAAAGCTAACGTATATTTAAACGGGCTTTGTAAAAATAAATAACACCGGTTTTGCTAAATACAGTGGAACTAAATTTCGATTGCATTAAACATTACAATCGAACAATCGGACTTCTTCAGTTTCCGAGGTTTTGTTCCCATCAGGATCGAGGCATGTGAAAGAGATGTTAAAAAAAACAAAAACTAATCTAGTTTACAAGCTAAAACCTTTGTGTTGGTGGACTTAATTTTTTTTCATTTTTATATATAAAAGTGATGAACAGTACATAAAAAAACGTCGTTGAATCGACTTCCCTCTTGACGCACTACAATGAATGTTACATCTTTTAAAACGTTTTACTTGAATGAACTTTTGAAGAATAACATGTAACGAACACGTCATTTAAATTAAACAGGTAAAGGGTGATGCAAGTTCTTTTTGACATTTTATTCGCACGACGATGTGAATGTAATAATAAATAGCAAGGGTGCACCACACTATGTGGTAATTGCGGTCAGCCTTTAATAAATCAAAATTATTACCCTTCATGAATAGCTGTTGTAACACGCTAAACATTGTGTTTTGTACCTAGTAAGCAGACCGGAAAGATGTTTCAGAGTACAGTAGTACTGTAGTTAGTTATGAAAACTACAGTTCACAAACTTTAAATAGACCACCTAGATGGTGCAATAATACAACCCAAAGTCAACTGTAACGAATCCTCACCAAATTTATAGGATGAAATACTGTTTTCACATTGGTCATAGTCAACATAAAATTTATACAGCAAATTGAAATTATGTAGAAAAAAAATGATCAACTTTTATATTTTAAAGCTTGTCGTGGTTGAGTTTGCGAAAAAAAGTTTTAAAATGAAATATACGTTAGTAATTATCACTAGCATCGGGTATGAGAAAGAAATTCACCCAAGCATAGTTTCCTGAGCATCAAGCTTCGTCACGGTGGGATAAAGTTCAAGACACTTTTATGATCAAAGGAAGGTTAGAAAAATAGGAAAGAAAAACTACTTTATCACACTTTTTTTTTTTACTTAATAATCCTACCAAGTTTTGTAATACACCAAGTGAAAATTTTTAAAAATTACATCGATAAACAAAAGCTTCTATCGTAAATAGTTTATGTATCAAAATTATCTTCTTCTTCTTCTTCTTAAGACCACCCTACCCAAACCGAACCACCATTGTGGGAACACCTTGAAAGGTTTCTTACCATTTGTCGCATTCACTCCACATTCCACTGCTGTTGCTGCTCGAAGAAACTCAGGTGTTGAGAGAATAAGTAAAACAACACCTAGCACCAGTTTCATTTTCATGACGAACAACGAAAACACTGAACTGTGTAATTCCACATCAACATAAAGTGTAGACCCGAAAAAATAAATCGAAAAAAAAAGTACTCCTTTTGGAAGCCCTACATGATTTTCCACCCACTTGTCGTCTGCACTGGCTCCTCAACTATCACTGAAACGCAAGCGCGAGCAACCTGTTCTATAGAACTGCTCCGAGAACTGGTTTCAACTCCGCCAACAGCAACCAACACCGTGGTCGTCCCACCTATGAGAACCAAACTTCTGGAAGAACTCTTCCGAAAAGTCTTCCAGCTGCTCACTCAGACCATTCGCAAACTGACAACAACGTGAAATTTTCCGTAAACTTTTTTGTCAGCGTACAAGTCTTATCCCAACAGTCGCAGCCAGTTTCGGTCTACCTGAAATGACGTCAGGTGTTAGCTATTTTAAAAATGGACTTTGTAATGAGTGGAGTTTCAACAGCAGAGCAGCGTCCGGTGTTGGAATGCCCCCAAGGCTCATAACTTTCTACCGGTGGAACTTCTGCTACTTCTGCCAAAGGCAGTGCGTGCGATTGGTTCCGCTGAGTACTCCTAGTCCAGCCCCTCCAGTCATTTATCTAACAATGGAATTGCATTACAAAAGATAACCTGAGCCACTCGCAGGTCATACTGTATATATATATATAGTCTTTCTCATCACATCAATTTTTAGAACGAAACACCAATGTGAGCAAAAATCGTTGATTTCTCACTGCCAAAAAATAAATACTGTAGTCATAAAATGTCAACATAGTAACTTAGTATGTAACGATGTATATGTAATCTAATCACCATGCTCATATCCTTGGCAAACCCACGTATCTTCTGATTAAACGGATAATCATTCATAGACTCATCATCATCAAAATTGGCAAAAGGAGACACGTAACAGTAATTATAATCTTAACAAAATAAAGATAAGATAAGATTAAATTCCTTTATATCAGGTGCTTTCGACGGTATGTTAATTTTTTTATTGCTAAAATTCTGATTTATGATTGAATCGATTGCTGGCTCATCTGACAGCTCTTCAAAACATTATACGAAGATCCTGGTGAATAATATCGAATGAACAAAAGTTAAAACTGAAGTCATAAAACGTTATTAAAAATATTATCAAATGACTAATAAAAATTCTTAAAATAGGCTTTCGTGATTAATTTTCCAGCATTTTTGCTAATATATTAAATTATAAACGAGACACACAAAACAAAACCAAAAAAAAAAATCTACCAATTTAAAATAACACGTTAATGATTCACCACAAGCCCAATCCATCATGATTTCCGGTGGAACAAAACAAGTTCATCGATTGATAGGAACCTGGTTGTTGCGCTCATGAAGAAACACATGCGTATTGTATAATGTATGTACACCACCAACCACGCAACTTTTAATTTAAGGAAATATATTCTCATGTGCTTGAAAACAAGGAAGCTTATATTATATCCAAACCTCCAAAAAAAAAAAACTCTCACAATGCCATATAATATAAAATTAGGCATGACGTTACATGCACTCTATTTATATTTTTAAAAAAAAAATTTAGCCACGTTCACTGAGGAATTTTTCATTCAAGATGTAGTACAACTTGGTGTGCTAGGTTTTTATGCGATCATTGCCCGCAATCACCAAACATACGTTTTATATGAAAGAACTGACAGAGAGAGGTGTTGTGTCTCCCAGCTGCTTGCCATACAGGCAGGTGGTTCCTCCAACACAAAGCCTGTCTCCATTCTATATAGGTTGTCTGTCTGTCATCATTAGACAGGTAATTGACCTTATATCTATCAATGTTCACTTTTAAATGAACTACCTCAACTACCTGTAAAGCTAGCACCTAGTGGATGAAGTGAACGATTTAATAAACCAAAATAAGAGATTCTCCTACCCAAATAACCAGGTAAGCAGACACAGTTATGCATGTTGATCAGGTCCACGCATGAAGAGAAGTTTGGACAAGTGACATTAGCGCAATCGTCGATGTTGAATTCACAATCGGTACCCTGTAATTAAAATAACCCATCAAATTATTTTTTTTTTTTTTTTTTTATGTTTAGTAAAATTTATTTATAAATTGTACTCTAGAACTTACTTCAAAACCGATTGGGCAATGACATTCGTATTTGTCGATCATGTCATCACAAGTCGCTCCGTTTCGGCAAGGATTTGGATCACACTCGTTTATTTCTTCCTGACAATATTTGCCAGTGTATCCAGGCAAGCAATCACACAAAAAATCACCGTGCAAGTCGATACACACGCTGTCATTTCGACATGGGTTGTTTTCACACTCGTCGATGTTGATTTCACATAAGTCACCAGTATAACCTACAAACATTAAAATTGTAAACCGTAACCCGATTATCCAAATTACCAACAAACGTCAAACATAATGATAGTGAAACTTTAAACATAAATTAATTATTTTTAATTGCACAAATCTCTTAAAGCAATTTTTAAAGAAAAACCAAACAACTTCGCCAACTTGGCAGATTAGCATTGAGAATTGGTTAGTTAGTGTTTATTAAAGGAACTGACCTGTATCCGAACAATCACACACAAATTGTGCAATTTTATCCACACACCTGCCTCCATTCTGACACGGAGAAGAAGCACACTCTTCAATATCAGTTTCACAATTGAGGCCAGAGTAACCTTCAAATAAATAAATAAATAAATACAATTTGGCTGCACTATATCAACTTGGAAATTGATTTCCACACAAACTTTACATCACGACGTTAAAATAAAAGCAACGTGATGATCGTGATTTTACCTGCTGAGCAATTGCATTTGTAGCCATCCTGATATTGAGTTATGTAACAAATTCCATCGTTTTTACAAGGATTTCTTTGGCAAAGAGTTTCATCAATTTTCAATTCACAAGCTTCTCCAGTGTACGTTATTTCGCAAATACATTTGGTATTGTTGCCTATCTCGTCTTCCTTACACACACCATGTTGGCACTTGTTCACACCGAATTTACACAATGGGCCTACATTATATATCATATTTTAATACAAAAATAATAAAAATAATTAATCGAAGCTCAACATCGTTTGTTATATATACCATTGTCGATTTCACAGTTTTGTCCACTGTAACGCCTTGGACAATGACATACATAGTCATTTTTCACATCGTCAGAAATACACACTCCGTGGTTCTTGCAGGGTTGGTTATTACAGTGATTAATCACATTTTCTAGGCAAATAAATGTTAACATTTATTGACAAGATCCACCAATCCAAACTACGCCTATTTAATTTTATACAATTTAATTTACCACAGGTGTGTTTGTTTATTAATGGGCAAAAATTCCAAATGATCGATCCATCACTTATGTTTAAAAAGTCGTCCAAGTCCAATCCAACACCTTGTGAAAAGCAGCCTGTCAACCCAATGACTAACCGAGGTGATGAACTGTTCAGATTGATGTTCCCCAACGAAATGTTTCCATCTGACAATTCCATTTCAATATCATCTACCTATCATTGTTAATAATAAAAACACAAATAATGCGCGTTTTTAATAATGTTGAAACTATTTAACAGTGTTATAGATGATCAAAAACAATTTTCAAAATACTTTTACAAAAACTCACTTTAAAACGAGTAGTTTTCAAATGCGAACGGATGACTATGTTATGCCACCGATTGTCAATGACGGTTGACGAGACACGCTTGACAGTTTCCACATCAAGAATTCTCCATCGAATTTCCACTTGGCCCGAATGGAGCAATTCCACGGCCACATAATCACCCGAGTCACCTTCCTGGTGCAACACTTGTCCAGGAGTACATGTTCGGAAACTGAACGCAATCATCCTTTCAAAGTTCAGTGTCTGATTGACCTCCAGTTGGCCATTTGGTGGAATATAAACTTCCACTTTTTGATGGCCATGAACTTGACTTGCAAATACACATTTCAATACCAAGCTAACCACTAAATAAACGAAACAAAAAATTCAAGAATTATTATTATTTCCGTGAAATTAATTCTATTTATTTTATAAATCCGTTACTGGTATTGCACGCATTCTATAAAATGTCAAACCACCTGTTTTAGGCAATGTATGAAATTAGCATTGAAATAGTAGTTACTTGGATTTAAGCACGAATTTAGGTTAAATTTAAAGCGAGGCCTAAATGTGTCTTTGTTTTAGATGAAATTTTGTTAACTAACCTGACAGTTGTCATGTGCCTATACAAGGAGGTGGTCACTGGCTTTCAAAGCTACCTGATAAATAGGTGACCGATGTCAAAATAGTTGACGAAATTCGGACAACTTTTCCAAATCCAGTCAAAAAATGGAGTTTCTTTGTATTATAAATTAATTATAGTTCTGTGTATCAATGAAAAGATGTATTTATATTAATTATGTATCGATAATTATTTCTTTTATGTGGTGTGCGACCCTTTCCAAACTGGAGGTTTGTATAGGTACACACCTGACAGTTGTAAGGTGTTATTCCATACTTTGCCAGAAAAAAAGGTGTCAGTCTTTCTAAAGAAATGCCTGGATTCTACACATTTCTCTAATAAGACATTTCTCTATTTTAAAGAGTTCATTATTGTTTATAAATTATATGATTTTCGTAGCTATTTTTAATAAGTTACGGCTGTACAGGATGACTGTTGAATGTTTTGGTGACTCAGAGGAACTGTAGTCTGTACCACTTGATTACTTTTTCGAAAAGTCCAGCACTCGGATTTCCCAACTACTACTACTACTACTACTACTACCGAAACAAAAAATAAACACGCGTGTTTCCAGTTTCTTTTCGGTGAAAGGAAAACTGAAGTATTAGCACCCTCAAATGGATTTTCATTGCACTTCTGTAAACTGTCACCCACCAGCCCCATAAAACTTGAGCCACCCAGACCCTCCCTCGGCACTTGCTCAAGAAGAAGCGACACGTGTTCAATATCACTCAGTGAACTTCAACTAAGGGTTCAAATTTTCATTCCCCTCTGTGTGAAACCTTCTCATCCTAATCATCTGACAACCTCCCCATTCCATTCCATTCCATTCCCATGTGTATTTTAGCTATCCATACCAATTTATTTTTCAGTTTGACTATCTTTTTCCAAATGAAAAGATTTAATAAAGACAAGCTAAAATTACGGAGCATTACGTGAAACAACTAATAATTTCTTTTCGGAAAGGAAATCGTCCTAATGACAAGGTTGTGTAACACGAGCTCCGTTTTCACAGCTGTGGGTCATTTCAGTCTTGCACGACTCACTTCACTTGCCTTGCCGCCAATTTCGAGTAGTTTGAAGAAGAAGTTACCGAGAAACACATCATTTGTAACTGTCGTCGTTGAGTTTCACTCTCAAGAAATTCGAAGAGCCATTTAGTACCCCCAAATTCCTCCACGAAAAAAACACAAACAAAACACTTAACACTGTAAACACAAATTCACAAATCAAAAGGCACATATTAAATAGATTTTTTTACTTGACACAACATTAAAAACAGCACCATAAATGAAAATAGAAAGTGATTTTTCTCTAGTTATTGACCCAAATGTCAAAACAAGGGTTCGAAGACATTATTATACATTGTGATGAGTTGCTCGATGCATTTTATATTAGGGTCAATAGGGTTGTCATAGAAACAAGTGGGTCACAAATGAACACCGATCAATAGACGACTACGGTGAAAATAAAAACATCAACTAGCTGCCTAGAGTACTTTTGTCAATAATAATAACTTTAAATCGATTTGTGTCACAAAACAACCCATCCAAATATGGAATGCACTATTATGATCCACCTATTTGTTTTTTATCTTATAGACTGTTCACCCCTTTTTTTAGTTTAATGCATCGTGGGTTTGGTAGAATGCATCCGCTTTTTAGTACAGGACAGTGTGGGCTGAAATAATAATAATAACGATCCGGTTTTACACTAAAAAAAGGTTCAGTGATGTGAAATGTCGACAAAGGATGAACATTATTAGCGGACGAGACGCGTCTCCACCCAACGATGAAGAAACATTTTAAAGTATTTTCACACTTTACGTACGTTAAGAAGATTTTGAGATTAAAAAACGTTTATTTTTTACAACGACTCTACATCATAGTAATAGTTAATTGAAATTATCAATAGTTTTGTTATTACTGTAATAATAATTCTTCTACTAAACGAAAGCAATAGTCAACTTAACCCAAATTGCATTTATTGATGTTGACAGTACACTTGATCAAACTGGTACAAGATGAAAAAAAATACAGTAGAAAATCGCCGAATAAGTGGGACGAGTGCCCAACATTAAAAACTGCCGTATGAGTGGAACGCACAAAAACAAAAACAAACAAACGGGGCCCTACTTTATGTAAGTTTTAATTTGTGGTTAAAAAGTTAATCACGACTCACATTGACTTGATGCTATGTTAAATTCTTAATTTTGTTGCAATAAGGATGAAATAAATTACGTCGTTCTCAGCTTTTAATCATGATCGTTTAACACGAGTAACCTCGATAAGTCGTTCCCACTCCATGGGAACGGAATGTCATTAAACTTTTTTTCTAATATGACCATTGCTAACACACCGAGACAACAATAATTTATTTTCTGGGGGCTGGCATCCTATCAAGTATACTCCAAATTAAAATTGCGAGCCAATTTCCAAGGTATACTAGAATTAGAATCCGGCGTGCCGTCAAGTCAGTGGGAGTTGTGGGAAGGTAGTGAGATTTTTTTTCGCAACTCAGCCATGGAAACAAACATGAGTAGGAGGTGGAGAACTTACCTGATAAGACAAGTCCTAGGCATGACATTTCCATGTTGTTGTCAACTCTTCACGTGTCATCATTTCGCTCGAAGAGAACATCGCTTTTCACTCGGAACCATCGTTGTTGGTTTTAATCACCTTCGTTTTCCAACACCACATCCGTAGATTTGCGTTTGAACTTCGCGAAAAAACTCGGTCATCCAACCATGCTGCTCACCTCACCTACCCGCCCTAGAGGGAGAAGCCTCGATCACGTGACGCATGGGGAGGGAATACTCGTCCGTGACGTCATTGCGAAAGAAAAAAACAAAAACGACTGCCCAAAGTTATGGCACCGAAAAATAATCAAATCACGATCTCATTAAAATTATAAAAAAACACCTTAAAAAATAGCTAACAAATTTTTATTCTGCTTAGAACATTCAAAGATTAAAAGATGAGTAACTGTCTATGAAATGTCATAACTTTGTTTTAAAAGAAATACGTTGTTTTATGTAAAGAAGTTTTCTTGTTCCGAAAAAACAAAATCAAAATGTGAATTTAATTTTAATAAAAAAATTTGTTTTAAAAGTATCTTTGAATGCTCGAGCTTTTTTTACTTTAATCCTTCAAAACAAAACAAAAATTGACAGTTTTTTTTTTTTGGAGGATTTTACAATTGCTAAAGAGAAGTGGACCAGAAAATCCAAAAAGATTAAGAAAACAAAAATTTTCACTTTCCGAGTGAAAAAAACAAAAAACAAAACATGACATCAAAATCGACGAAGGCTAACTTCAAACCACATTAAATTGACACATTTATGCTTTAATAGTTTCATTAAAAAAAAAAATTAAAAACTTTCAGTAAAAACAAGATAAACGTTAAATGAATCTAATCTGTAGGATAGCAGCAATAACAATAATCGAATCCTTCTTACCTAATGGGTTACATGACAAGTCGGTTAAAATGGTTAAACTAAACGGCTAATTTCTTATCGAGTGACTAAATTGTGATGAGGCAGAGAAAAGGTGTTTAAAATAATAAATAAATAAATAAATGAATAAAAAAGGAAAATGGGCAAACACATCCGTGGCCTCAAAAAACCTTGCGCCTGGGGAAGAAGAGAAAATTGCGTCAAGGATGAGTGCGATTTTGCTCAAAGCAAACTGACTGAAGTTGGAAACTTTTAACGGTTTGCGAAACTAGCAATCCGTGAAAAAGACTCGACGCTAAAACTAAAAACAGTGTGGTTTATAAAAGGGCCTCCTCCTTTAATAAAATCAAATTTGTTGTCATCATCCATTGGATAACAACAAACAAATCTTTTTACCAACCAAAATTGGTGTGTACCCACAAAAATCCCTCACTCGACACACCGTTCATCCTAAGTACTTAATGACAGGTTCGAAGGTCTCCATCTTAAGAGGAAATGGATTATGAGAACAAAAAAACATCTATGGAAAAAGAACCACCACTCCTACTGCTTTAATCTAATCTATTATTAAAACATTAGCTGCGCCACATTTTGCAAGTTCTCAAGACATTCCCTTATTACACTACAAATTAGAACTGCATTAGATGTTTCAACTAACTTTGTACACCGTTTCGATGTTTTACTTGAGGCATTTTAATAAATAAATAAATTACGGAAAAAACTCCCAAATCATAAAATGAAAGTCACCAACAAACACCCACGCCTACTGTAGTAATCCCTAAGAAGTACTATCATTGGCAAAGAGCTAGCTTTTTTTGTGTGTTGCCTCGAGTTGTTTAGTGCCATAGTCATTTCAACTGTTTGCAATTGGTCGTTTTCCTTGACCCTGCGAAAAACATTCCTTTGGTGTCACGAAATGTTCCATGCCATTGGATTGTTCGGAGGAATCCCCGCTGTCATTCCCTTGAAACGGAATTGGGATATTCTATTGATATTCCTTCAGTATACTAAATTGTTCTAAAGCTCGCGGTGCAAAGCATGGTGCCACCAAATAGCAGACTAAATATATAAAAATGTATATGAAAGATTCTTTGTTAAATAAGCCAACTTGTTTAGAAACACTCACTGTCTCGAAATTAATTTTGAACTAATGATTGTGTATGCATTTAAGTGGATTTAGAATGTGGACCGAATGAAAACTAACCTTTAATTGTTTTTAAGGTAGAGTTAAGATTTAAATGTAAATCATGTCATGCTGGGGAACAGTTTTGGAATACAAAGTGTTGGGCATCTCGGTGTCTTCCATCTATTCCTTTTAATTGCTGTGACCTGTTTACGGTTAAACTCTGAAATCGTAATGACATCAACAAATCACCACAACGAAAAACAAAACAAACAAACAACCGCCATATTAAAATTGGATGCCAAACTTCATCACACGATTATAAATAATAACCAATTTCAAAATTCTAATATAATTAGAATGAACTTCACGGACGAACGTTGACCGTTGGGCAACGTAGCTTCGAAGTTTAAGAACTGAAACACCCGAATCAAATTTCTCCTACATTTATTCACAACAGCAGGGATCGATATGTATTGCACTTGCACATATCCACAATTAAGCTCGGTCAAAAGATCAAGTGAAAAACAGTTAACCAGCATCGTCTAAAAATTTGCAAAACCAAACAAAATGAAATGCTCTTTCACATTGAACCCATAATGAAGGATAGCATAACTAAAATATCTTCCCAAATCTTGTACTAACTCACAACCGACGACATAAACAAAACAAAAATCAAATTATTTTCACTTCCTAGCACCAGTTGGCTATGTCATTAATCACTGTGAAAATGCTCGTTATACTAAAAAATGCCTCTAGTTGAAAAAAAAAATAATATACATAAATAAACCAACTACTGTTGATGAGATTTTTTCCAAGAAAAATATAACTTAAAAATAATATAGCCAAACATCAAAAAAAAAAAAAAAAACCAGTAACAATGAAATCTCTTCCATAAATTGCAGGCATTAAATAAACAAAATAAAAGACAAAAAAAAATATCCATACTTTGGAACTTTCAAAACATAATTAGCAGCGCACAGAAGAAAAAGTTTGTTAGCACTTAATTTTTAAAAGTCACAATTCAACAAGTAGTTTGTTTGCGATCACAGATGCAATTTTTTTTTTTTTGTTTTTTTGCACTAAAAAATCATTGTAAAGTTGTTTTGTACCATGGTTACGGTTTCACTTTCCGAACGCCTTTGCACCACCCTGTACAGAGATCACCACGAATCATCGTTAAATACTTAACATGCCACCTCGGGACGCATGCTTAGGAATGTCTGAACACTTTTGTTGGAGCCTCTTCGTAGCAGGATTAATTGCATTGGGATCTCGCTGGATAATACTGCAACTGTTTTAATTAAATGCACGGCTGCCAACGATGACAACTTCAAACAAGTTCTAAAACTTTGATGGTTCCTTGACTATTGGCAGCAACAACTACATTTGATCCCTGAAAATAACCATACGACCTCATTAATTACAGTAAAAAAAATAAAGAAACACCTCTATTGTAACTAATACGCTTATTATCCCTACCTGTCGCCAGCAGACAGCACTAATGAATTCATTAGCATCATCTTCCTTTTTATCTTTTTCCTAAAATTAAAAAATTACACCTTAAAACATATTAAGTCCTAAAAACAAGTTTTGTAACATAGGTTTTGTTTGCTCTAGTTACTGAAATTTTGATTATAATAATGTTAACCATGAACCAAACTTGGTGCGATTTCTAGTCAATGACAATCAAATTGTACAAAAAACAAAAAAACAAGTAATAATACAAATGTTGTTTTAAAAAGGCAAACAAATACCAGACACCCATCATATCTTACCAGCACACTACGTACTGTGTCAAATTTGAAGCTCAATAGTTGTTTCGACAAGCCTTTGTAGTACACGTACAATGAATTATTTTCGCTCCCTGAGGAAAAAAAAAACCATTGCTTATCATTGACAAATTCAAAAATAAAAACATGAATCCAATAAATAGACTAATGCTTACCACATGCAATGTAGTCGCCATCTGTTGCAAGGCCCACAAAATTCTTTTCATTAGTGTGACCTTTGAATGATTTAAGGCAGTGTGATTTGTTGACATTCCACAATTTCAACTCACTATCTGTAGAACTAGAAAGAAATGACAGAAAAATGATATAGACAATGAAAACGACCATCGTTCCAACGTGAAACAAAAGCGACTTACGCCGAGACGATTTCTTCTGGATTCAAAAATTTGGCATAAGAAACTGCTTTACGATGTCCTTTGAACACAGCTAGCGGCTGCTTTTGGTTCCTTAAGTCGTAGTAATGCACGCAATGGTCTACAAGTACATGGAGAATATATACAAAAACATGTAAAATAATAATAATAATAATAAAAATATTTACTAAGTTCACCACATTTATTAAAATCAATGCAAATTGCAAGCATTATGACTAAGACAACATTTTCCCCATTCTGTCAAAATGTGTCAACGATCGCCCATCATGATCATCACAGCCGATTGCGTAATATGAATATTGCAATTCGTCCATTCACTGAGTAATTATCAGCACATCACAAGATTCTCAGTTACAAGCAAACCAAAAACAAGAAATACGACTAAAAAGCACTTTTAAAGTAATTAATCTCTCAAGAATACAAACTATATCAAAACAAGTTGAGCTCCTACGGAAGTGACTTTTCCGGAATCTTATGATGTGCAAAAAAAAAAAAACTGTGTGACGGTTTGTTTGCCGCTGGGAGCTTTAACACTAAGTAGCTTACAAGTTGCATATTCATTTGTCCCATTAAATGTTCTCGAGTGAAACAAAAATGAGATTTTAAAAGTGTAAAATATAATTATGACTAGTTCAACGTGCAATTCTTTACAATTACAAATGACAGGGTGAAAAACAAATACCGAGTGATAGCCGTCCCGTTTCGTTTAGTCTCTCCACTTATGAATGCAGTAACAAAAAATAACACCAATATACCAACTTGAAATCAGTTAAAAATGAAAGCAAACAAATTGTAAGCAAAGATAAAATAAAAACAAAAAGACTAAAAAAAAAGCAAAACCAAACAAAAATTCCGTCCATGAACTTCCTTTATACTTGCCATTTCATCATCAATTCAACTTTTCGGAAGATAATTGCAAATAATTAAAACAACTGCCAGTTCAGAAAATCAAAAATTTAAAGACAAACCAATTCACCAAACTAGGCAACTCTTCAAACCAATTAAGAAAGAAATGCAACTCCGCAAGTACAAACCAACTCATGATGGATTAAATAACGAGACAAACAAACAATTTTGAAACACTTAGTAGGTGTGGCATATTGGGTTTTTGCAGGACAGGCACTTTCAAAGAAACGACACAACCAAACAAAAATCAACGCTCAACGGCAGCCATTTTACCTGCTGATCCGAACGCTAGGTGATACCGGCTCTCCGGATTGAATTTCACGCAACAAACGTTGGCTTTGGCCTCTAGATTGGTGATGGAATGTTCCATGTTGGTTGACCATAGCTTCACTGCAGAAAACAAAAAACCAATTTCAAACCCATAATTATGATAAACTGGCCAAGTTTCCGTGACCAATCTTGCATAATTTTATGCTTACAACCCACGCAAGATTTAACAGCCACACACAAGTTGAATTTACAGATTGCAATTAAATAACTGGATGCGACTGTTTTGCTCGACATATTCGTTAGAACTAACTTCTAGAAATTAGCCACTGCTATTAAATTATTTTTTTTAAAATTTAATACAACTAAATTAAGTTGATATGTATTTTAAAATACTGTATACTCTTGTGGAGCATTTTCAATATTTTCAAGTTTCTCCTTATTGTGATGCCAGTTGATGAATATACAAGTTATTACCTATTCCCATCAGTTGGTCTAGAATTTCGACTAAAACTGCCACAAGTTAGCTAATTTCCCAAACTCCATGAATGCCGCCTTGTCAGCAAGTTATAAAGGTAAAATTGAATTACAACCAAGTTAGCTCTGACCTTTGGCATCATCCGATCCAGATGCTACAAGTTGTGTATCAACGTGATTGAAATCGACGCTCCAACACCTCTTCTCATGTTCCTTTAAAAAATAGATTTATTTAACCAATCCTATGAAAAGGATAATAAAAAATGAAAAACTACTATACACCACCACTCAAATCAAATTTACCTGAAAGACTCGAAACTTTTGGCCTATAAAAGCATCCCAAATGGTAACGGTACCTTCGTAATCACTGCTCGCAAGCATTCCTTTATGATACGAACTCCAACTTACGCAACTATAAAAAGAAGAAGAAAAATCCGTGAAAACAAATAATGACGTGAATGTGATGTAAGATTCCCCCAGAGTCAATCTCGATTAGATTACCTGATTTTTGAATTGCACACCATCTCGTTAATGGGGTAATGAATATCCACCGTATCTCTGATCACTGTACCATACTCAAACACCTAAAACACAAATTAATGAAATCAGTATTCAAATGTTTAAAGTTAAAGTTAATATACACTTGAAGTTCTTTGACCCAGCACTATTTAAGTTGTTAGTTTTCACGATAGAAACAAATTTGACCTATGAAATTGACAAAACAGGCATTCAGAAAATAGACAATGTGTTCATGTCAAATACAGTTGTAGTATACGTCAACTTTCATCAATCAGGACTAGGTAGCTCCTATCTTTATAGTGCTGGATTAAACAGGCTCAATAATTATACATAGAAAAAAAAATATCACACCTTAATTTTTTTAGTTACACCCGCAATAGCAAAGTATTCGTTATCCTTATCGAATTCAATGCTAGAACAATCAAAGAAATTACCTAGTTAATTAAATGGGCACTAATCAACACTGCAACCAATGTAATAAAAGATCCATTTACCTAGAAACGATGCTAGAACCATTGAAAATATCATTTGCATAGCTCAATGTTGCCAGTGGTCTCATTCCACTGTAACAAGTGAATTTTCCTAAGCTTTCCTGAAACTCTTCCAAGCCATCTTTCGAAGAGTCTAGAGCAATGAAAAATAAAACAATTAAAGGACTGAACTCGTGAAAAAAAATGTCATTATCTGGTTATTGTCAATTTCCTTACCACCATTATCAATATCCTTGCAACGAACAGTAAGGTAACACTGTTCCAAATCATCAAAATGTAAATGCATGCGCTTTCTCCTCGATGCAGTGGTTGTTTGAAACCATTGCAATCTTCCTCCCTAGTGGACAAAAATGAACAAAAAGTATTTACATTTTTCATTCTGGTCAGTAACAAAAAAAAATTCATTGCTTCTTACGTTTTTACTGCCATTGAATCCATCTTGGAAACACTCTGTGCTGCAAGACGGAAATTGGTTGTCTGCACTACTTCCACTAGGACAATCCTAAACGTTCACCATCACAAAATACGAAATTAGGAATCATCAAGCATGAAAAAACAAACAAAACAACAAAGTAGCATGCAGTAGAATTGTGATTCATCTTACCAGACTAGACACCCGTTTATCATTTTGGATCAACTCCTTAAAACAATAAAATATAAACCGTTCAATTCATTGACAAAGAAAACATTATTGCAAAAATGGAAGAACAAAAATGAAATACCTGAACTCGGTCAGAATCTTCATCAATTATTTTAATCTCTTTAGTCAGATGATCAAGTTGCTGAAACAATACCATGCAACATTGAAACCACCTTACATTTTAGATATAATAAATAATTAATGTTATTTTATGCACTTTTTGTTGAAAATACCTCTTGCTTGTGTTTTCTTACTTGCTGTAAAAACTCGTTTAGTAACTGTAATTGAGCTGCCTTACAATCCTACAGCAAAAGATTTCTTAATTAGTCGATATCATGCACTACAAAACAAGATAGTCAAATCGTTGGTAGCCAAAGTGCCATTTACCGCTTCCAACTGTTGTTTCTTTTGAACCAAAATATCAAGCATCGTGTTGACATCAACAATATCCAAGTTATCCGATTCCTGAGCAAGAAATTCTTGCAATTCACTGATTCCATGTCCATTCTATACAAGCCACACCAATCGTTCAATTACTATATTATTTTTGGCATAATTTCAAACATCACCAATCTAACAAATAAATACCATCTTTTCCATTTTCTGCCGTTTCATTTCCAACTGTTGTTTGTGTTTCAATATCAGTTCATTTACTGCAATGAAATAAAAATCAAACTATTATTGTTGTTTCCCCACTTCTTGGCAGCACCCAGAAAAGCAATAGATTGGCTGTCTGTTTAGAAAGATACAATGAAAAGAACCCTTTTTGTAGGATCAGTATGACTTACGCAAAAAATTAGGAAATATGTTATCTTTGCTGTCAAATGCAAAGTTGCATTTAGGGCATCGATTATTTTGTTCAAGGCTCTTGTTAATGCACTTGTGGCTGAAACAAAACAACTTGTTAGAAACAATTCCAATTTGCTTCAACGTTTTCAGCCATTGAGCTATTTACCAAAAAGTGTGTCCGCATGTGGTCATGTAGGCTTCTTCTATGACATCGAAACAAATGGGACTAAGGGGAAAAAAATAATAGCAAAATTGAAACCATAGTCAGCGTTTCACATTAACACACAAGATATAACAGTTAGAAAAATGAAGCAGTATAAAAGGGGGAAAACACAGACTAATGGTTAACAGACTAGTTGACTTAAGTCCTCAAACATTGAGCAGTGATACAATAAATAAAATTCGTTAAGCTCACCTCAATGCTAAATCAGTGCCAATAAATATAAAACAAAAGATGTAATAGGTTTTGCAGATAACGAATAAGAAGGTGAACATTAGGCAAGTTTACTTGATGCTTTCTGAAAGAGTATTTCATGATCCATTTAATGACAACAGACTAACATAAATTATGCAACGCCCAACAACTATTATTGCGAGATTAAGTTTTCTTCCTACGATTAAATATTTCATCAAAAAATAAACCACAAGTACCGAATAGACTGCAAATTTACAAACTCTACCTCCAAATAAATGTTAATGAACAAATTTGTCATTCCACCTACAAGTAGGTATGACACACTTTTTATTTTACAAAATTCCTATATCAGACATGTCATTCAACATCAATTACGGTCGTGAACTATTCAACTTGACAGGAACATAGTTTGTCACCAGACTAACACGAATTTTGCGTACAAAAAACACAATTTTATGTGGAAACGAGTTATCGAAGAACCTAGTTATCGTTGACTATTTGTAAACACCCATTTAAAGATCTAAAGCTATACGACTGCCACGTGCTGCATACAGAATGCAACCACCTCTATGCGGTATCAGCTGTGCAAACAATAAAGACGTCGTCGAGCATTGTCACCGAATAAAAAGGGTGCTTAGTGAGCACTTATAAACAAATACGTAAAATGCTGCTCGGGTTTGTTTTTGCGTATTAAATTGACATGAATTTAAATAGCGAGTACCGAACGCGGTTAGATTTTTGAAATACGAAAGAGGGTATGGTTGGTATACCACAAGAAATCGTTGTTTTTGTCCTCGTACGAGTTGGAAATGCCATTGAAAACAGGAGGTTGTTGGTGCCGTTTTCGGGGGCGTCGACTCAAAGTGGCCGAAGGAGCAACGCGGTTCGTTGCAGAAGCCATTTAGAACGAGCCACTTGAAATCACGATTAACAACAACAACGGGACAAGGAGAAGATGCTCAGGTGGTGACATCCAACATCATCGGTTTTCTTGTAACAACCACTCGCTCGTTATATTAGCAGCAGACCCTTTTCTCTCAGCTTTCTCGTCGATGAACGTAAGCAGTTGTTGTCCACTTCATTGTATCAGCGATCAACTGATAATTTCTTTTTCTTGTATAAAAAAAGGAGGAATCCTTTTTCCAAGATAAGGAGGCCGATTTGCCGTCTAGATTTTTTTTCCTCCTCTCCACCTCCGAGAGTTATCTGTCTTTCCCTTCATTGTACTTTCGCCCAAACGCGCGTGCGTCACTCTTTTCCCATGAAGCTTCGCAGCATTCCGATGCATAGGTGCAAAAAATATCCAACATGACGTCAAGCCATTGTGGGGGCCATGTTGTGTCCGTCCGATAAGGCCAACTCTCTATTATAGGCATGACAGTGTTGTCCCACCAAATCTGAGAAGTTTTCGGGATCGTAACAATGGGAAAAACCGCTTCTCCAATTCTTGAAAATGTTGTTATTAATTTTTAACCGTGGCAAATCTCGCTGTGGTCTTTCACTGTCTCTTGCAGGTCTCTTGCCCTCTTGTGTCAAACAGCCGAAAATTTAAATATTTTACTACTACTAACGCTATTTAGTGACACATTTTGGCAACTATTGCTACTTTTTTTTTAACATTTACATATCTTGCTGTTTCTAACTTACCATGTCACTAGCGACAGTGAGATTTTCAATAATTTAAAAGTAGCAATAGTTGTCAGACTATCACTAGATGGCGCTAGTAGTACTAAAAGATGAAAATTTCAGCTGAGCAGAGCGTAAGCGTTTGGGGTGGAGGCGCCAAAGTTGAAAACGGATATCAGGACAACTTTACAGCTTTTGGGACGTCTTTTTCACTCAGAATCAACATGTCAAACGTTGAATTTTAAATCCATGTTCTAATGAACTCCGTCAAGGTCTCCGACAACCTCTAATGTTCATCGTCAATCGTCATGAGCGTCGAAGGCGCCCAAGTTGAAAGTGGATCTCGGGTAACTTGACAGCTTTTTGAAACATAGCATAGGCCTACAGCACCAAACAGTATGTACGTTATGTATGGTACTGTCAATCGATTAATGTCTATACAATTTTGAACGATAGCTTGTGAATGGGGGTTATGGGATGGGAAATGTCATAAATGACCCTTGTTGGACTAAACAGTTGATATAACAATACATCGATGAAACAATCGATATATCAATAAAAACCTCGATATATTTTTAAATATTATTACATCAAAATGTTAATTGGTTGATATCAATTCGTTTGACATACAAACATTGTATAACCAGATTTTAATGAAAAAAATTGGATACCGTTACACCAAAAAACCAGCTTATTAAAACAGTACAAAATTAATATAGATAGCACTACTTTTTACTTTTATGTATTATTGGTTACTCTTAAAAAAACGGAACAAAAGGGTATTCCAAAAAACCTTTTCGGGACACTGTGTTGAAGACCGGACAATCCCGAAAACTGGGACGTCTGGTGACCTTTTATGATATTTTATACACTACCGGTAACGACTTAGAATGTATGTAATATTGTATTGCAGATGCTAGTGAGACTATCGGAACGACAATCGTTAACGAACATTCGTGTTGCGTGTTTCCCGACTGGTCTCGAGCCCAAGGAAGTGGTGGAATTGTCGGGAAAGGCAGGGTCGGGAAAGAGCGAGTTCCTCTACCACCTGATAGTGCAGTGCATTTTACCTTCCTCTTGGAACGAGGTGTCTTTGAACGGGATCAATGGCGAAGTCGTTTTCATCGACAACGATTACCACTTCAACATGATGCGACTGGTCGTTCTGCTCGAGTACCAAATCACCAAAGCCTTGGCTAGTTCCGACTACAAACCATCGGTTATCGAGAAAAAACACTTCATAACCACCTGCTTGCGAAAACTGTACGTGTTGAAGTGCTCGAGCACCCATCAGTTCATCGTTACTTTGCATTCGTTAGAAAACTTCTTCGCTCAACATCTGGACGTTCGACTGCTGATCGTTGACAGCGTTTCGGCATTTCATTGGTGGGATCGATTGACCGTCAACGACAACATTTCTGGGCTCTTTGCTCAGTATCGAAAAGTGGTTTCAAAGCTTGGTCAGCTCGTCACCGATTACAACTTGACCTTACTGGCTTGCAGGCAAATACTGTTGAATCCCAATCAAGATAAAACCTTCGACTACATGGGCACCGAGTGGAAAAAGTTCATCACCACTCGTCTTCACTTCGACGCAACGTCGTCGGAAAGGCATCGGCAAACGACGACGGTCGTTTGTACCGTCGGTTTACGAGATGGGAATAACTTTCAAACGACGCTATTGATAAAAAATGACGGAATAACATTTATTTAAAATTTTTGTAACACAATTATAATACCTATCTCATAAAACAAAAACAAACATTTGTACATGAAATGTAACTAAAAATTCAATGCATTTTAAGTAAATTTAAAAATTCATTCACGGATTGCAAAGAATCCTTCGTGTCTCAAATTAAGCCTCGGTGGAATCATTGAAATTTTTTCAATCTTAAAAAATAGGAAAATCCCTACGAGGCAGGGAATTTAGATTATCAAGATGTGAAAATAAATATATAGCTTAGTATAGTCATTTGAAGCTGGTCTAAAAATTAAGCTTTCTCTGCGCTATTTACGTATATAATATTCACTGGGCCATTGTGAAAATAAAAAATATCACAAAAAAAAAAAGGTATCACTTGTCCGAGCTCATGGCAGCCAGCAGACTTTGAACGCGGTTTCTCGTCGTGCTCCCCTCTCGTTTCTTCACGTCGTCTTGGCTACTGTTACTACTTCGCGACGTGGTGACGGTGGTGGTTGACACGATGGAAGACGAGCGCCGAGGTAGGCGAGACCGAACGTACGCCGAGGGTTTCACTTTGTTCGTGTATGGACAAACTTCAACGATTGGATCATTGGTCCATAGTTTCTTGTCAACGAAAAGAAAATAAAGAAAGGATGCAACTAATGGAGATGTCATAAAGTTTCAATTCTATGCAACAGTATTTAAAGTTTCAAGTTTTAAAACCAATGTTGTCACCAGCAATTTTTTTCGAAAGGGGGAGGGCACACTTTTAAAATTATGGAAGTTAACGAAAAATTATTTTTTGAAATGAACAGTCTTAATGTCCTAGAAAATATGACGGGGGGGAGGGGGGAGTAACACCCTCTCGCTATAGCCTCAAATAACTTAGTGTTACACACGACACAAGTAATACACTGCTCCAGTTGTACTGCAGAATTTGCGAGGGGGGGGGAAGGTTACTGCATTATAAGACAAATTATTGAAGACTAGGGGTATTGGAATACAGCAGGTCACCTTGAACCTGATACAAAATTACTTTTCTGATAGAAAAATGGCAATGATAAACTCTGAAAGGGCAGTTAGTAAGTCAACCAAAGTGGTGATTCAGGGGTCCAAAATGTCTACTTCTTGGTTCAACTTGGTGTCAAGATTCTTATTTGAGAATGAGTTCGCGGGAGTTTTGAGATCCTACAATGACGACAACTTCATCAAGTATATTTTGGATTGTCAAGATACGGAGACAGCCAAAAAAAAAAGGATTTACAAATGATGGAATCTTGGTATTCAGAAAGGGGAATGAAGCTAAATTCCGATAAGTCCGGAACTCTAGTCTTCGCAAAGAAATCTCAAATCGAGAGAGATGAGAACATGAAGGTGGTTTATTTCAACAGCCAACTTACTTTCTCGAGACATATTTCATCCCTGTGCTCTAAGTTATACTACAGATCTTTATTGATCAAAAGAATACGTAATATTCTAACAAGGAAGGAGATGTTTGAGACTACAGTTGTTATATTAATCCAATATCAGATACATATTTTGGTCTGATGCTAATATGCCCCAATTAAAAAGAGTAAAAACAGCTTACAATATGTGTGTAAGAGTTGCCTTTAGGCTGTCGAAAACTCATTCCATCACTCAATTTTGTCGGAGGAATTCACTTTCGACATTACAAACCATTGTCAATGTGGGACGCTTAAATAGTTTGGCGGATGCGATGAGAGATAGTCAGCATCAGCACCCGTCAAACTGGGTGAATAAGTATTTCAATGACTTTGGCAAGACACGCGAATGTCTCAGATTTACTTTTAAAATCACGGAGAAAGTTTCTAATTTTAGGAGCAAAAGACACCCTTAAAATGACATGGCACAATGGAACGACCTACCGTTTAATATCAGATCCTGCATTCATAAGTGCAGTGGATGTAAATGTTTGAACCACTGCGTCCACTTTGGTGGTGGACTGAATAGAATCTTAATCTCAACTCGGTGAATCTTTTCTCAGTGACAGAATTGAAATTCGGAAACCTTTTTTTTCCCTCTTGGCCTTGGGATACATTCCTAATGAATGATATATCTCCATTTTTGTGAAAGACCTCCAACCCCGAGGGCTTCATCTGATTAATACATTTTATAACCAATAGAAAATCGAACGAACTTACTTCTTCACCTTCTATGGTCCATCTCAAAACAGATTCGTCATCACGGCACGAACCTGAACAACTGATGATCGATTCTTCATCATCGCACCTGCAAAAATACTTTGGTCATTTCACTAATATTAAAAGGAGTGCGACAAAAATCTCGTCCAATGTTTGCAACACGCATTTTTCAATAACATGTTTCTCATACCTGAGCGCTAAGAGCACTTTGATGGGCTGATCCGCAATTTTAATTTTTTCCTTCATCGTTAGTTCTAACATGTAGGGAACGTCGCTGCTTGCGAAGGACACGTAGCTTCCAGAATCACTGGACTTGGACATCGGTGACACTAAGTTGGTCGCTAGTTTCAGACAGTCCATCGGTGGTTGCGAGTCTTGAAGCGAATCGTATTCAATGTTGGACGGCGTGGATATGTCATCGAAACTAGACCACTGCCTATCTTTCAGTTCTCCTTCGTCACCTCGGTTAGTGGTGACCGTTTCCACAGGATTGCTAATCTGTTTCTTAGGTGGTCGACAAGACTTGACGTGGTTGTGATTCAGGTCCGAGCTACTATTGGTTTTGTACATCAACGTGCGCTTCTGGACACATTTCTTGGCCATCGGTTTGGAATGGTTAGGCGTGTTGATCGTCTTTAGCGGTAACTGGAACGTCTTGATGAGTTCGTCAGCGTACCTGACTCCCATTTCGATGGCATTGGGAAGCTGGGGTTCGGTGGAAAAACACCGTTCGTCTTCCGTGTACGTGATGAACACGTCCTCGTATTCAAAACTGTCATTGATGGATGAACTCACAACGCTCTCGTGACTCCCAGTTAATAGATGCGACACACTGTCAAAGCTGCCACGGAGGTGCGCCGCTTTCTGCAAGGCGGACTGGTTGGCATGACTGACCACCGCAGTGTTGTTATTTTTGCACGATTCGCTTCCATCCGACGTGGAGACACTCAATTCATTCAGCGGTTGCAACGAAGATCCAACATCGGCAACTGCTAAAGAATGTCTTCTATTGGGTAATGGTGCTTTTGGAAAGAACTTGCCACGCAACTTGGGTAAAGTTTGTGCGCAGCAATCGGCGACCACAAGGTCGTCTCCATCTTCCACAGCGTTCCCATTGAAATGAGTCGAAGTCCGATGCACTGAACCGTTACAGGAATGCTTCTCCTTCGTGTTGTTGAAGGAAAACTGGCTAACGTTGGTGGCATCGCACGATGGCCTAGGAGAAAATTCCATCGACGATGAACCTTTCACTGTAGACGAACTGTAATAATCCACGTTCGTTGATCCGGCACAATCCCAACTTAACCGATGTTGCATAAATTCCAAGCCCACAGTCTGGTAGCCACTGTCGCTTCGATCACGAGCTAGTTTGCAATCCGGTAATGCTGGTTTGTCGTCCGAATCATCGTTGAAAACTTCGGCAAATGTTTCTTGATCCTGATCAAATAAAATAAAAGTTTAATGTAGTACGGTACTGAACGAACAACCAACTATTGTTTCTTGTGCCACACTATGAATCCAAGCTTCGAATAACTACATAAAATGTTTTAATAACAGCCATACTCATAGCAGTATGATTCCATACTTTAAAGCCCATTTTAAACGTCAAACTTTTTCAATCAAATTCCATCGATTTCAATTGTTTTTCTGACGTCAAACACACGTCCAGGCGCGCTTTCCGTCAAACAACAAAAGATCCGAAACACACTCGGATGTGTGTATGACGTTAAAAAAAACAGTTGAAATTGATGGGATTTGATTGAAAACGTGTGACGTGTAAAATGGGCTTTAGGGCCAAATTTTGCGACAACCAATTTTTTGGTGTGACAATTTGTAAAGCAGCTTCTTGGTCAATCAATGAAAACTGGTATCCCAAAACAGGTGACGCCACAGCTGTGCACAAATTGCTCGACTTGCCACACCAAAAATTGCGCGTGGCAATCAGTCGGAAATAAAAAAAAATTGCCTATTGGTATAATCAATTTTCACAACTTCAACCATGATTTTCAGAAAAAAGGGGGAGGATGACTAGTACACTAGAATGTTAGAAATGTAGTACTTCCAAAATTGTTGTTACAAATTAAGAAGATAATCCCCCCCCCCACGCATATCTGACATTTCTTTATGTAAAAACTTTAATTGGCTGCGACTTCCAAGTTAAAAATGAAAATGACCTGAACGGGCAAGTCGAAATCTTCAATTAAATTGGACGCCTTCTCATTATGAGGAGAATCGCTCGCCGTCGTTCTGTTCATTATACGATTGGTGATGTCAAAAATGAGCAGTGTTCCATCGGCAGTTCCGATCCACAACGAATTATTGAATGGCAATAAACACGTTACTCGTAATGGATTGTACAGATCATCATCCTTTCAATATAAAAATAAAATAAAATTAGAAAAAAACACAAACACATCTGATACAAAGATATTGAAATTAAATTACTCTGGATCCATGTGGATATTTGTGATCTCGAGTGTCAAACATCATTTTGCAAATCAGAGCGCTCGGATCCCAAACTTGGATCATGGAAGAACCTCGGACGGATATCCAAACACCGTAGTCGCTCTCCACCATCTTGGAGATGATGTCCATGATGTTGCTGGAAATGTAAAACTGATCCACCGTATCCATCGTCCTGCAAATAAAAGCCGATCACTATTACTTTCATTCGTTAGTTAGTGAATTCTCATTCATGTCAATAATAAGACCATGACGCACTGTGGATTGAGAATGGTCACTTTGTTCCCCGATGCACACCACAACTGTTCGTTAATCAAATGAAGACACATCAATGGACCGGAAGAAATCTGCACATAGAAACAGGATGGATTCTGCTGAAACAGCTTATCCACATTCTGTAAAAGGAAAATCCCAAATTATAACCTATCCAATGAACTAAACCATCATTTGCCCCATAATTGTCATTCTAAAGCTCACATCGATGACAGCGACTGTTCCATCAGCCAGTGCGGTGAACGCTCGACATCCAATGTTGGTGGTCCGAGTGGAACATAAATCTAAAGCTGCATCGTTGAGTTGCAATTCCCATAATTTGTCTCTGGGGTTGAAACAGAAAAGTGAACAATTATTATCAAAAGTGTCAATCAACGGTGGTTAAAAAAATATCTACCTAGAGTGGGCATTAAAGGCATATAGTCGATGTGCCAGCGTTCCTAAGAGAATGATGTTGTTGTTGACAGCGTGAATGCACATCAGCCGAGAATCGAACTGAAACCAACCAACCAAGTAACGAGTCAAGAACATATCAAAGACCAATAAATCCAAGTGAATGAATGAATGAACGACCCACTTCAATGTTAAGATTGTACATGATGTTTTCTCCTCCGTTGACTTTGATGACCTGTCCTAAATGCTGGTGCCCTTGGCATAACCACAGTTTATCTATTAAATGACAACAAGAATCATCATCGTTTCTCAGTGGATATTCAATTTCTTTATTCAAACTAGAACATCGTGTCGTGTCTACCTCCATCGAACACTGTTGCACATTCAATGGCGATGACGCTGTTGCTGTTCATGCTCAGCATGTCGTACATCTGCAATTTAAGAATCAGGGTGACTCGAGTAAAACCAATTTTGTGACAGACATAATCGTTTGAGGTGACACAGACCACTTTTTCCTTCTTTTCCAACGCTTGTCGTTCTCTCCGAAGTTTCTTGTAACTTTCCTTTAAAGTCTTTTGATAACACGCTTGTTTGGACGTGATGTCGGCTCTCCGAGGAAATGGTTTCAGGTCTTCGAAAGCAACCTAGTTGTAAAAAAATCAATTTCATGTACTTCGCAGTTGAAATACCACTTAATAACCTATTTCACACACACACACATAATGGTGGTGTAATTATTATTATTTAGTATAATAAATAGATACTGTACATAAACAAATTACAAATACAAATTTGTACAAATACAAATTGGCAGCCAGTCTCTCATATTCTTAGGTATTGAGGTTAACGTATTTGAAAACCTGTCTTTTAAACTGTTTCATTGTAGATATATCATTCAGATCAAAAAATGCATACTTTCTGATACGCAAAGGTAAATTGTTCCAGATAGGGAAGATGTTATAAGGGTATCTGTAATCTAATGATTTTGAAGTAATGTGTTGAATGACAAATTTGAAAGATTTTGATGAACGGTCATCTGCACCACATTCAAAATATGCAGCATGATGATGAAGAGGATGATTTTTGTTATTAAGGAATTTTGGGATTTCAGTGAGTCTATTATACATAATCAATTTTTGTATTGTCAGAATTCCAAGAATCGAACATTTTTTGGAGATAGACGTGTACTGTGACCATTTGAAAAGAGTACGTAAAATATTATTGTATGCAGTCCTCACATCATTACTCCAAATCTTACAATGACAAAAATAATAGGAAACTTGTTATAAATTTCACTTCGAGCCACTCCCTTTTCCTTATTATACAATAAGTACTGTACCATATTTTTCATAAATGGAATTCGTTACCCATCCGGATAAGAAAATTGCCATCTATCTTCACTTATCTTCGATAAAAACAGTATATCTAGATTTAATAAGACCTTACACCAATACATAAATTTAAGAGACTAGCAATTAAGTCTCTTTGTTTTTTTTCTGCTGTTTAATTATCTTTGTTTTGTTAGAAATTCGCATAAATCGATAACAAATAACTCGCTTAAATCTAAATTCGCATAAAAGCGAAACTGTATAAGGCCTATTGTTAAAAGGCATTTTTAATGCTTATTTGTTTGAAGGAAGGACAAACTAACTGGGTAGCAAAGTGATAAAATGTTTTACTTACCAAAGAAATTGTGTTACTTGCCAGATGGAACATAGTTGTGCATGAGATTTTGCATGTTCAACGTCAACTGGATGCAGAGGTTCTTGAATTTGTCAACGGTTAACACTGTTGTGTGTATATTTTTCTTGTTTTTCAATGTTGGCGTTTCACTGGCTTTATTTTTTCCTTTTGTCAATCTTGAGAATCGAGCCAATTATCTAATTGTGTGGTCGTTTAGGTTTAGCCACCAATTGAATAATTGATGCTTCCGCTCTTGAGTTCTAGAAGCATTCTTTTTGGATCTTAAGCATACTTGAATTTTCATTGTGCAATAATGCAGTTAATCCTTGGAATAGCTTTTTTTTCTCTTACATTTGTTAGGTTTCTATAACATACTGCCCAGCCCAGTTCTCCATTTGAGCATAAATGAAAACTGAAAACAAAGTTAGTTTTCTAGGTTGGTCACAAAAAATATCGTACATTGTTGAATAGATTTTTAAAATCAACCCAGAAATATATTATTTTTATTAAACGGAAACGATGCTTCTTCAACAAAAGTTAAATGATTTACACAATACAAATGTAAGGTAAAGAGTGAAGAGATGTTTGTTTGTTTGTTTGTTTGTTTGTTGTAAGCTGGCACACATTGATGCTCAAGTAGCTTGGTCAAGGTTGGTGTAATTCCAATTAGTTTTTCCTACAAGCTCTGTCGTTTTCATGCCACAGTTATTTCAACAAAAGCTCATTGTATGAACATATTTGTCGTTGAGTGGTCCAACAACGTATTCAAATGACACAAAGACAGGCAATCAGTAAATGAACCGAAGACTAAACTTTTATAAGAATATATTGAAACGATAATTCATTCATTAATTACGAAGAAGATTAAAAACTAACAAGATTTTTATTCACCGTGGCCTCCTTAAAAACGATCATTTAAAAACTTTGGGAGTAGTTATCGACTCGCAACTAAATTTCGGACCCCACATTGAATATGTTATTAGTAAACTCAATTAAGTTTGTGTTCATTATTAAACGTATTCGTCGTAATTTATTAACCTTTCGTGAAAAAAGATCCTCCATGGTCTGTTAGTCTGAATGCGAAGGCATTCAGACTAAAAAGACTTTCCGTTACCTATTGCGACAGTTATTCGGATGGGATAGATATCAATCTATCACGGCGAAATGTTGAGTGATTCGCATCCTTACCGTGAAAAATATGATTTTGTATCATCAGCTAAAAGAGTTGCCACGCCTTTTGTGTGGTGTTTTGCACCCCTTGCATGATTACAAGAGATTTTTCAGAAGTGAAGAACTATGGTAGAAATGTTAATAAATTTAAATTTATTGTAGACAGGATAGATATTACATCCGTTTGGATAGATAACAAATGTTTCACTCCTTGGAATCAAATGCCTATCCGAATTCGGAAAAAAAAGTCGACAGTATTAATGTAAAGTTAAAAAAGCCATATAAAGAAATGGATAAACTGGATTTACGATTATATTTTGTATAACTTTTAATTTATTTTTGTACTATATTTTATGTTCCATGTTTTGTTACCTTTAGTGTGAAAACCTTTTATGTATTGTGTATGTCTGGGTTGGTTGTTTTGGACTGTTAAATAAATAAATAAATAAAATACTTTTGAATATACAGTACTCCACCAGGAACATACATCTCTAACAATACTGATACATATTCTTTTTATAACAATATCTCACCGTTACAATTATCTCACAAAGTTACTTTCAACTTACAAAGTTCCTGAACAATACTTTTTCAACACACTTCTAATAGTTAACTGACTGGAATTAAATAATATTTAGTGCATTAAATAAAATTACTGCAACCACACAAATGTTATCCCATTGCCTAATCGAAACTTATTACATGTTGAGATGATGCACATAAATGCCTAGTGCAGCTTTGTTGTCAGTTTATTTGTTAATTTCTTTTCTTTACTGATCAGCAGGGACGACCAATCAATGCATCGCATCCTATTCGAGGTGAACATTTTGACCAGCATTAATTTACATTGGCTCATGCATCCTTGCAAAATCGACAGTGAAGTTGTCAACACACGCACGCACGCACGCACGCATGCACCATAGGAAGTCTGGCACAATGAAAGGTGAGATTGTTTTTCTTGCAAAGCTTGACAAATATTTATTTGCCAACACAAACTGCCATTTCTAGATAGAATGCTTATGGTAGAAAAACAAAAACAACCCACTTTACTCAACACACAATTTAAACTCCAGTCTTTAAGTTCTTAAAGTTGTCAGGGCAGTTGGTTTGATTCTTAAACACGATGCATCATGGTGGGTCTAAATGACAAACCAGGCAGCAGTTAGTTGGTGCATCCCTTAAACATTAAACTTTTACATTTCTTGTCTAGAAAACACCATTAAAAGAATTAATAAAAAATTTCTTTTATTTAAAAAGTTAAAGTGAAATCATTTCGAAATTGTCATTCTTTATTTGCCAGTATGGGGCGATTCTTCACACTTGTGTACTGTATGCTGCATTTAGCAATATGTTGATTACTTTTTTAACGTCTCACATTATTCTTCTATTCCCAATAAATGTTGCCGATTAAAATTTTTAACAATTTGAAGTGATGGGGTCGGAAAATTACCGCGGGAAAATTATTTCCGGAAAAATGGAAAATTTTCCACAAAAGGAAAATCTAGTTAAGGCACCTAAATTAATTAAACATGATTATACCCTTCCAAACATTTTAAATTAAAATTCCAAGATGGAAAATAAAGAAGATAAAATGTCCTATCTTGGAGCAACTGACAGGGTAGCTTGAAGATAAAAAATAACCGACGTTTCGCCCCCTTTTTTGTAAAAAAAAAAACCTTCACCTAGCCTAGAGGCTTGGTCACGGTAATAATACAAAACAAAACAAGACACAAACAGAAAAGACGAAAACCAACAATGAAATATACCTCATCCTGATCACAAACCTAGCAACTATTCCTGCTCCTCTCTCCTAACTCGCGCCAGCATGCACTCACTCACTAAGAAAACCACACTACCAACCAACCAACCAACTAAGGAAAAAAACAAACAAACACAAAAACGAACATTCCAAAGAAAAACAAAAACAAACAAATACATTTATCCATATTTCACTTTCTCCCAAACAGATTTTTTCCACATCTCCTCAAATTTCCATCCAGGATTTAAATTGAAATTTGAACAACTGTCCATCGTTAAGCCATCTCTGATTTTTCTCGCGGATATTATACGGTATAGCTAACTCGTCGCATTTCGATATAAACTGTATATTTAAGCTTCTTATTTTGTGAGAAAAAATAATATATATGTACATCTGCATGCGCGTAAATGAAAAAAAATATTTCGGTATTATGCGATTCTGATTGGCCTAACCTAACCTAACCCCTTCTCACAGAAGCACTACCCGGCGTGAGCCGTAGGCCTAAATAAAATAGCATAAGATGTAGTAGCTTAAATCGAAATTTCTATCGCATTTCCGCGGGCGCAGATGCATATACTATTTTTTTCTACAAAATAAGAAGCTTAAAAATACAATTTTCATCCAAATGTGACATGTTAGCTATACCGTACGTAGTGTATGTAGCCTTCCTCGCAGTCCATCTCCTTTCCCTGTCAATTATTTTTTATCTTCGAGCTACCTGTTCAGTTGCTCCAAGGTGGGACATTTTTTCATCTTTATTTTCCACCTTGGATTTTTAATGTATCATGTTTTTTCGGGTAGGAAATTTTAAATCATTTCCAGACATTCGTTTTAATTCCCCTCCGGATGTTTCACTGACGTAATCTTCGGGCACGTTCTATTCTTTGGCTTTTTCCTTCCTTTTTGAAGGTTTTCAATTTCTGTTTTGCCCTTCTGGCACTTTTCAGTTCAGGGAATCCTTTTGCCCATGCTGAGCAAAAGTGTTCTCAGTTATGATTATAAGTTGAGCATAAGTTTTCTTCCGAGTAGAAGAAAAATCAAAACTGTTGTCTACCGGTGCAGTTACATATTTGGGACTGTTTTTTAAAATCCAGCATGATTTTTAAAAAAAAGAGCATGAAAATGGGATTATGGGCTGGCGCAAAAGAAGCTGAACTTTATTTTCTGTGTAACAAATGTAATAAGTGAATGAATTATCTAAACAAAGTAGGATTCTTGGAACATTGTTTTGACTGGTTTTTGGCCCAGACTTTTTTTTCGGTCTACTTCAAGTGTATGCCAAGAACCCTCGATCCCGGTCTATTTTAACCTAATTTACATATCCTGAGATATTTAAAAAATGTTATTTTTCGTGTTAAAATCTTTGTAATGTTATCATATCCTCAGCAGGGTTTATTATACAGAGTGATTCTTCAGAATAACTATTCCTAATTTTATGAGGTAATAGAGGACATGTAATGAAACTCTTCATACGCTTTATATAGGTTAGGTTCACTTGTGAATGAGTGAGTTGCAAAGACATAAATGGTGAACGTATATTACTTTGTACATTAAAACTCAAAAGCATGATAAAGAGTTTCATATTTTCGAATTGTGGGATCATTTAATCGTTTTGACCCTAGAGAACTTAATGGAAACAGTATATGGCATCTTCAGACATCCTCATTTTTGCATCTTGCTAGAGTAGTATTTCCAGTTTATTATTAAAAGTTGTTTCCATGACATGCCCTCCATAACACCACCTTGAAAATTAGGAATATTGTAGTTATTTGGAATCAACCCGTGAATGATATTCACCAACATTAAATTATAGAATAACTTTATTTTTCATTCGCAATTCTGTAATTGTAAGCTGTAAAAAAGAAAAAACAAAACAAGACGAAGTACATGGCTTACCTTTATTTTCTTCAATCAAATTACAAAACTTTATTGTTATTGGGTTTATTATTGTAAAAAGGTAATATTTCTCACCATTTCACTCACCAATAGCATTTAACAATTATGGTATATTAATAATAATTGAAGGGCCTGGTGTAAAAGGTTAATTGAAGGTTAGGTAAAATTTGTGTAAAAAAATTACCATGAAACATTTTCGAATAAGTTAAGTGCAATTCTACCCTCTTAATGCATAACTTTGAGTAAAACAAATATCTTATGTGCAAATATTTTAGTGCAAAAAGTGTGAAGTAGCCCATAGACAGCAATGCAAATTCAAATTTTTAAACGTGTTTTCCTCGAAATTGTAAAATGTTACTTAACACCCTTTTACAGGCCCTTCAATTAATAACAATATGGAGCAAAATGTATTACATAAGTCTATAATGGAACTGTACTTAAATACAACCCCTAGAACTAAGTATGGAATCACTACACGAGACTAGCACAAGAATACGATGGCCTGATAATAACTCAAAAAATAGCGATTACAATTTACATTAAGACCACGTATCTCGTACAAACACACTCTCGCCTGACTTGCACGAAAAACGGACTTCACAGTAAGTTAGAGATTGCATTAGATATTCAAAGACATTTGTAGTTGAACTTTTCGTCTAGAGTTCAGTGAAGCAGTATGTTTTTTGCTTCTCCTGAAAAAAATGGACGTTTTTTAGTTACGAGGTTTCAATACCAGGCATAACTATGACCAGCTATAAAAGCAATTTGCATTCTAGTCAGACAAAAATGAAAATTGTCACGATGTAGAGCATCATTTTGTTGTATAAATCAGGGCTGTGGAGTCGCTTCATGAAACCTTCGACTCCGACTCCGACTCCTAGGTTTATGAAACCTTCGACTCCGACTCCGACTCCGACTCCTTGTATTTCTGATCCC
>JAQIWH010000062.1:0-83333 GCA_034695005.1 Cryptops parisi | reverse complement strand
GTTAAGTTACAATAGAAAACAAACATAAAAACTTAGTATCGTAAAAGACGTAAAAATATACAACATTGGTAAAATTCAACAGTTTTATATATCTACAAATTCAAATTCGCATATCGTAATATTTTGTTTATATATATATACACTCATGTGATTCATTTCATGCTTACTATTCACCTTACACTTTTCATATCGTACACTCAAAGTGGAGTTAAATAAAAATGTGGGTAAAAAAAGAGAAAAGATAGGATTATTAGGCAAGTTACCGAGCCATTGATTCGCTCGTGCATGAAGTCAATTGACTGGCTTATTGATCTCTTTTTTTGCAAGTAACTTTTTCCTGTTTGAATCCATTTCAGTTAATGGAAACAGTATTCTATTGTTTTGCCTATGCTCCACTGCGCGTGGAGTGAATGTTATTCGAATCTTTATTGATCAGATATGAGAAATAAGTTTATGAAGATCGATAATAGGGCGTAAGAATTTATTATTTTTAGTGGAATTTTTTTTAAAGAAATCTAAATCTTTAAGAAAAATACAATGCATATCAGGTAATTCGTGCTTCACGTGGGAGATGCTCAAAGCGAAATTTTGCGTAAAACGGGAGGTGGTTTTTTTCTTAAAAACTCCTATCGTGTTTTTTTTTTTTTTCGAAAAAAAAACACGTTTATTGATATTTCTCGTTCATTGAAGAAAAAAAAATCAATTTTTATTCACACAGTATTTATTTTGAGATTTAGGATAAGTTACAAATTTTTAAATGTCTTAGAAATCTATATTAACTACAAGACCAGTGAATTTTTATTTCCGAAAATATGCAGTTGTTCATATGAATTTTATTTTTACAGATTTCAAATTTTAAATTTTTTAAAAGAATTAGTTTTAAATTAGTTTTGATTTTTATTTGTAGAATATTTGTCTTGAAATGAAAATTGAAAACGAATTTCTACATCATTAGAAATGGCTTAGCGAAATACATAAAAGGTCATACGAGTATAATGTAAAATATACTGTGTAACGAATTTTTATTTTCTAAAATATTATTTTATGCATATGAATTCAATTTACAGATGAAACGTGTCATCTTCATAGTACCAGGTACTGTAAATAAATTTTAAAACTTTCCCTGGAAAAATTTACAGAAATCGTACATGTAAAATAATGTTATAAAAACCGCGTAAAAACGAATCCACGTAAAACGAGGGGGGATCACCCGTACTTTCATTACTGGTACAGTATAATCTATGCCATTTGAATTTAACAACTTTTGTACAAGATTTTAAATTGAGTTTCTTTTTTTTTTCCTTCTTTTTTTGGAGGGGATTAATTTTTAATACCAATTCGTTGCTTCTACTCTGTGTACTTTACTTTGCTTCTGACCAAAAGGAGGTTCTTTTTTTGGGGGGAAGATGTGGGAGATAAGCGGGTGCGTAATTGCGTCAGAAGTTATGGAATATTCATGAAATATGTGCACTCGAGATTGGCACCCAGGAAATTATGTTTTCCTTCCATCTTTCTTATCCAACCCCCATACTCGCTTCCCCTCACTCTCCCACCTTTCGGGTTCTATTCAATTATCAGCAATCCCAGTTCCCATCAGCATAAATTTTCGGATTGGAATTAGGTGAGAGGGGGGAATAAATTAAGTCGTGAAAAGTCAGATAGTATAAGGGTGAAAAGGGAAAATGTGGTCGATGAATGAATGCCGCCTCTCCTGATCTTTGCTACCTACTGATAAGAAGACCCACCCATGGCGTCTAGGTTGTGAGAGTTTTTGCACCTTGTGGCCTAAAATTATAGATTGCCACGTCGCCATTTGCATCCCCGCCTCGCATAAATCTCCCGATTAGGAAGTTATTAGAGGGTTTTAATTATGGCATTAAAATTGGAAAGTAAAAACCCCCTGTGTGAACTGGGCTGTTTGCTTTGTGCTTAAACTGATGTTGCTATATAAATAATCTTTTATGGACACAGTTTGCAATGACATCAACCCCCCCCCCCCCCTCCTCTCTACCTCGTCGGATTCGGTTCGAAGTTTTAAGGTTGACACGACCATTTTTAACCACCGCTTCAATTTACTGTGTCGTTCGTTCGAAGGATCGAATTAACTGCAACTGAATCGAGACTATTAAAAGCTACGGTGTTAAATGCGAATAACTCGAATCGTTGAATTGAAAAAACAAATACGTGTTTAAAACGGTTTCAGTTTTCCATACGATCTGTAACTAAATGCTCAATGTGTGTTAACAAACACCTAATAAAATGCCGGAAATAGGATATGACTAGTAAATAGCTAAAGGTGGTAAATCAAAAGTGATTTTATAAAATACTACCTGAAAATTTTGGCAACACGTTTCAAATACAGTACACTGCATGTATACTGCAGAAAGTAGAAAGTTGAATATACAGGTGACTCCCGTTATACGCGCTCCAATTGTTTATTATACAGTATTAAGAAAACAAATATTCGGAATATTTGATTTTACTCGGTTTACTGTATGCTTTTTTTTTCATTTTCAATTTTGTATGCATAAAAAATATGATAGACATTGTACTTGTATTCGAAAAAGTCAGTGCACATGTGTACAAATTTACAATATATTTTTAAAGATACACATTTGATATACTGTATGGGAACTTCGTATTTTTTTCTTCTAATATCGTACGCGTACAAATTATTACCCACTTTTTCTTAACTTCACTTGGAGTATAAGTAACAATGGTAGGATGGGCGAGAGAAAAAGTATTTGGAAAGGTTTTTTTGGATTTCAACAATAGAAAATGCAACAATGCATACCATGCAACGGTCGTCAACAATGCACCACATGAAATAGCCCTAAATAATAAATCACAGTTGCCTTCACTCACTCACTGACTGGCTGATTCGTTCCTGTTCAACCCGCTTTCATAGCTCCCATTCTATTCAAAGCTCCTAGCTTTTTTTTCTGGGTCATCGCAGAATAGAAATTTTTGGGAATTAATAGAATTTTTTTTTTTTTGCCCATGAAGATTAACCTAATTAAACTTAACTAATTAAACCATCCCTAAATTATAAATTTTGATATCAAATTCCGATCTAGCCTGTTATTATTTATCGGAAAAGAGTTTTAATTTGTAAAAATCGAGCCATAATTTGTTAATATTTATTTAAATTTCTATTCTTTTATCTTAAAAAATGCCGTCAATTTGACGGGTTTAAAGCCAGTACTGTAGAAAAAAAAAACTAGTGCCAGAGAACAAAAAACAACAATATTAAATCAGTTCCAAATGTTTCCATCATCCAAACAAACATTCCCCACCCGACAAAAATGTTCACAAAAGAAAAGTGGGGTCTTAAAAACGTGTTTTTTGCTCATTATTTGTTATATAAACTAGCTTAAATTAGTTTAAAAATCAACTATGCCACATATAGTATAAGCTTAGTAAAGGGCGCGATTGTTGAACTGGCAAAACAACATTGATTCCTGGTTGCAAGTTGTTACATTTGAATGGCATTGAATTTTTCAATAAAATGGGATTGTTCTTCTTTTTTTTTTTGCATTTTAAACTGAGTGCCCCGTGGTGGCTTTGTGGCAGAGCATTCACCTCTGGCGGCAGTATCTCGGGTTCGCCTCCCAATAGTGCCATGTGGATTCAGGCAGGTTTTCTCGGTGTCCTCCCGTTACTTCCTGCTTCATAAAACTCTATTCTATCGTCAATATCATTCCTGTACTTTAATAAAGTCTGAGGGCCAAATGAGACAGCCAGGTTCTCTCATTTGGCCCTTAGACAAGTGGCATTTTTTACGGTGCCGTCGTAAAAACGTTGCCTTTTAAATTTAAAATTACTATGTGCTGTTTGAACATTAAGTATATACCATCTGACAACAATACAGAGGTAGTGGCTGCGCGAATTTTATGTCAATTCAAAAACAATATTCATTCATTTATTCATTCATTGTTGCAATTATTGTTTAAACTTTACCATACTCATGATACCGATAAAAGCCGCACGGTTTTCCTTTGGCTTTCCAGGCTTGTCACCTCCCCCCCCCCACATGTTACTGTCCGGTCGCTAAATATTGCATGCTCCCTTTAGGGTACAATCTTCCGACTTTTTTCTTCTTTTAGGCCTTATGGTTTTCTGCAAAAATGAACAATGAACAACAACTACCGGTAACAGTAAATTCTTATTTACATAATTGTCGCACACCCCCTGCTTATAATTTCGGGTCGCCAATGGGCTAATAGTGTATCCTTTAGGGGTGTCTGCTTGCCTGCTTCTCAAGTTTCAACTTCATGCGCCTTCTGGTTTTCTCGTAATTTTTGTCAGGACAGAGGATCTCACTTGGGTTTTTATAAAAACAAAACGAAACTGAAGATGGGAAATGACGTTTCTCGATATATGTCTGCAGTAGCCTACTGTATATTGAGAAGTTTGTAGTTTACTGTAAATACTGTAATTACTGTAAATCAAATGTTTGTTTTTGTTCAAACCGATAGACAAACAAAAAACGTTTCATGGTGGTCTCAAAACATAATATGGTACTAACATGTTTTTAAAAACTCGTGTCACACATATACAGTATATCTGGTGTCTCATAGTCACACTACTGGTCTCTTCAGTACGCCAAAAAACATTTTTTAAAAACCATTTTTTTATAATTGAGATTTGTTATGAAATCCAATCATGTCCCAGTTTAAGATCAAATTTTATGCCACAAAAACACAAATCCTACTTTGAAGATAGTAATTATGTTTTTACAACAATAGCTAGTTTCATTGGGGGATTGGTATGTAGTTATTTTTACCGACTAAATAGAAGGTAAAAAAAAACAAGAAAATTTTAATTGGATCTCGGTGAATATTCAAATGCTGGTAAGAGAGAGAGGAAGGATCCACTTATGATCCACTATTTTAATGGCAACTCGAGCGCGGAACCGAATTTACTGGTGTTGTTGGTCTTTGAGAGCCTATTGTTATGGGTCTGGTATTGTGTGTGTGTGTGCCTCGTGCTAGGAGTCATAGGCCCCAAGTGGCTTCATTACGGCCTTCCTAGTGATGCGGTGGAAAGAGCTTTCCTAGTAATAATGGAAGAACAGTCTTCTTCTGCTTCGTCGTCTTCTTCACAGTAGTGCTGCTGCATTTGCACCACATCATTACCGTTGCTTTTCCTTCAGCCCCTGAATTGCTTTTAGACACCCCCACTCTTCTTACAGCTTGGATTGCATTTCGCTCCCACTGTTAGTTGGAATTTTTGAAGCGTTGGTAGGGGGTTGAAACTGACGGAGGGGAGGGGGGAAGGTGACGCATTGTAACTCACGTGCATCTGCATGCAATGAGTGTTGGCCGTCACCACGAAGGGATGATGGGGAACGTTGTTTGGAAAGGGATTGATTGCAGGAAGATGAGATAGGGAAAGGCTTCCACCACTTTGGAAATCATTTCTCATTTTTCATTTTTAACCGTGGCTGCTGCTTCTTGAATAAGTGGGTCCCCATTACTTTTAGCATGCACGAGCCAGGAAGAATGAAAATGGTGAGGGATCGATGGGATTTTTTTTTTGTTCTTTATGTTCCTTATGCTCACATTGATGTTTCTTCGGTATGTCTTCATTGCTGTTTGTTTGCGAAGATACAGTATGTTAAGTATAGTTTAATGGTCCTGGATGGAGTGGGTTTTCGTTGTTATTATTGTTTAATTCATATTTTGTTCATTTTTCTTTTGCAGTTGCTCGATGTTAGATGGTACTTTTTAAGGTGCTCGAGTACCGAGAAGAAGCTGTGTCCCTGATCGAATTCGGCCTCAATAAATCGTGATTGGCTTCTCCATTTTGTGGACGGACTCATCAAGTTTCCCAGCACTCCTGCCACATCGGCTTCCGCTGCCATCACCACGCCAAAGGCTGACAGAGCGAGCAAATAAATAACTAGTGGATGTCAACTAGACGTAACTTTGCCGACGACGATTGTACGTGCAACTTGGACTGCAACTGCCTTTCCATCAAATTTGATCATCTTTTGCAGGTGAGACTTTTACGGTTATTCCCCTTTTTCTTAATGAATCATTTCTTACAAAATAAATTATATACCACTGCTGATTCCACGTTCAGCAGCGGTAAGTGGTGTCTTCCCATTGACTCTTTTTTGAAACACGTTTCATACTTGTCCAATGTAGTTGATGATGTTAACTAACTAAACCTGATGGAATTTCTATATGGTTAAAATGTGGTTGGTTTTGATTATTGGTGAAATGATAAATATCAATTCTTAGTTCAGATGTTAATGTTTTCTCTTAATTTTGTCCTATTTGAAGACCGTAAATCTAATGGACTTTCACTTTTCCAAAAGGGTAGTATTTTAGTTTTGATCAGTTGTTGAAAAAATTACAAATACTGTATGAATTTTTGGTTTAGGTGATAATGGCCATTGATGACATTTGGTAATGAATGACTTGCTGATACATTTGACAAAATTATCGATTAAGAAATTATGATATGGTTCTATGTAAAGATTAATTGTTTTTTGGTAAACAACAATATTTGTCCGATGTTTACATCAAATATAGTAAAATGCAAAAAAAACGTATTTTGGGCGACGACAAAGTTTCATCCATGTCTTCATAAAATTGTAAAATGCTAAAGACAACGTGTCTTTTAAGAGCATTCTTAAACGCCGCAGAAGGAACGTCCCACTTTGTGCTCTTGAAAGGACAGTTTTTTGTTTTTTGTGTTACTCCAGTGTTTTCTGCAGGAAATTTATAATTGTTTGTGGAAGCTCCCGACATGGTCTTTCAAAACAATCTTCGGGGGAAGCTTGAACGTTGGACACTTATCGATCGGAAATAACTCGGATGTTTCTTAAGGTGTGCCTTTGGTGAAAAATTCAATCTTTCATCTCACAACAGTTCTTTGTCAACTTTCCCTGTGATCAGGAAATTAAAGAGGGTTCTAGGCTTCCTTTATTCCTCCGCCCACAATAAGCGAACCACGCACTTTACCGGCGTACACAACGGTGTATTGGTTCTCTCTAGATCTAGAGCCAGGTCATGAATCGATAGACTTTTCACTGGGCGCAAAACCTCTGAACTGGTGAGTCGATGAAATTTTCCACTGCGTTGTTGTCGTTTATTTTGTCTTCGGCTTTTGCCATTAAATTAGATTGTATTTTGATTTTTTCCGGTTTTTTTTCTTGTGTACAGTGTGGTAAATTAGATAACAGCTGTGGGGATTTTGTTCGAGTTTAGGAATCTCGGGATTGGGTGGATAAAAAGTTGCGAGTTACGCATATTTTTTTTTTACTTGATAAATATTTTTTCAAATAGGAAAAGTTTTTGGGAAGGATAAAATTTTCTTGCATGTTTGGAGAGCCCTTTTCATCCCTTTGGAATCATGTGCTGCACCAATTTTTTCTTTCGTTCTGGAAATATCTCCCTGTAGTTTTTTTTTTTTTTTGGCAAGTGGGGGAAGGAAGAAGGGGATGTGAGAGCAACGACAGGCGATAACCCCCATTGTACCCTTATTACACTTATCGTGGGGCTCAGATGGAGGTCGAATTGTGTGAAGGGAAATGCACCCATTCGCCATGATAAGGGGGAGCTCTCCCAGATAGACGCCACTACCAACATGGTTGCTATACTACCATTGAGAAAATATCATTGGAAGTTTTTACCCATTTGGTTTTCCTCCCTTAGATTTGAAAAGTTTGGTTATTTTTTCTTCTTATTCGTTATTTCTCCCTCGTCAACTATACACGATCCTATAGTGGTTGGGAAGTTTTTTATTCGGTATTTCCCGTTTTGGGAGATGATTCCAGAAAATGAAGTTTGTTTCCCATTTCGGTTACATTTTTGCTGAAACGTAAAAATTTCGAAATACTACAACACTTACACGTTGTGGAAGAAGCCAGATGCAGTAGAAATTGTCAATAGTGCATCATTGCACAAAATCGCATAATAAAGTCTTGTCGAGAATCTGTGGATTTTTTTGGTCTAATAATTACGAAATCACATACAAGTATACTGTATATGAAACTCGCATAAGTCCTTTCATCTTGCATATATTTCACATTTCTGGTAGTTGTACATCTTGAAAATATTGTTAGCATTTGTGTCTAGGAAGATAAATCAAATGCGACAAAGATGGCAGCTGCTGTATATCACATACTGCATTTATACTAAATTTAAGAAATGTTGTGTCTTTGTTTGTTTGTTTGTTTGTTTTATTCTTCTAAATCAGGAATGCAGATGTTATTCTTTGGCTCGTGCAGTATAAAAATTTCGAGAAAGACAAACTGTCGCGAGAAAAAGAGTCCTAGCTGAAACGTGTGAATGAATCGCATCTTTTCGCTGGCGCTTCTGCATTTCGGAAGCCCACCTCTTTTGTAGAATGTTGTTTCAAGCTTGTTCTCAAGGCAGTTCCTCATTTGTTTCCTAGGGTAAACAAAAAGTACGTAACAAAAAACAAAAATATAAAAAAACAGACGGGTTGATTTCTCCAACTTTGGCGTTGCCGCCATATTCTGGAGTTGTCGGTACTTTCAGCTTTGACATTGTGCCAAATCACTACGATTGATAACCTGCTGAAAAGAAATGGCCAAGCACTACAAAGAGTGAAAGGAAAAGGGAATAAGCTTATGTTTTTTTCTTTCTTTGGTTTATGTTTGTTTTGTTTTTTAGTGGTTACATACAGTAGATGCTGTTTGATATAAACTGGGTTTTTGTTGGGTTTTTTCTTTTACCCTCGAAGTTGCTAGCGTAAATCTGCCCAAGCGGATGAAAAGGCGGAACCTTAAATCGCAGATAAGAGCTATGTTTTGTTTTGTTTTAGTTTTTGTATGGATGGAATTTGTTTGTCGTTTTGTGACGTGCGGAGAATTCCAAACCGAAAGGTACAGGCCAATCAGCGTAAATTTGAACTCAAGTGACGCATTTTTTTATACAGTTTTCATGAATGGTACCTTTTTATTTACAGTATTTATTTATTTTTGAGAATACGGTGTGCAGTAAAAGGCTGTTGTTCGTGGTATGTCGGATCATCAAGTATTCAGGGGTTCGTAACTCACTGATTCGTTAACTCAAGGCTGAAATAGATGCATGCGTTATAATTTTAGTATCAAAATTAATCACGAGGGGTATCGAAGAAAGTTAGTACCGTACTGTATAAAGGTGAAATTGATGACGCAAAACCATCAGAAAACTCAAAACTCCTAATCATTTAAGTGATGAGTTACGAGCTTTTGCTATCATAAAAATAATGATTGTTAGCAAAAGAATTCATTATCGGACACTTATTTGTAGGGTGGAAAATATAGCCGCATTGTGTAAACTTGTAGAACGTAGCGTTTTTGATGACGCAATCATAAAAAAACAAACTTCGAATCATCGAAATGACGAGTTACGGGAGACAATTTTCTGATGTATTGATGCTTTCTTTGACTTGACATCTCCATGGTGCTTTTTTTTTGTGCACAACATGTCTATTTGTTGTGGACATACGAGCGTATTTCATACATCATCGGGTGGACATCGGCAGTGTCCAAGACTTTGTTCAAGAAAATATGCTTTTCGAGAACGAAATTCTTGGAAAGTTCTTGGTTATCATCACCGCTGGTAGCTTAGATTGTTTTGTTTTTTTTTCTCAAAATTTTGTCACCGCAGATGTGTATGTGCCATGTACGTTTATGCAGCTTTGCGTCATTATGTCACCGCCGGTCAGTTGCACTTTCTAGGATTTTGGTGTGCTCTTGTCAGGTAATTTGGGCGCTAATTGCAAATTGATGTTTCTCTCATCGTGTCAGGTGATGACAATGAGGCTTTAACATGGATTGTGTCGTCGTTACTCGTGTGACACAAGCTAAAGGCGAAAACAAAAGTTGTATCTACCAAACCAGATGGCTGTTTATTGTTTTTTCAATACAAGCTGCTAGTGTATGTCGCAATCGGTAAGCGCCGCCGCCGCCGTTGTTGTTGTTGTTGTTAATGTCAATCTAATTACTTAAAAATTATTTCTTTGTTTTTATCGTTGTGGACCATCTAGAAATTTCGCTTGTTTCTCCCCACAAAATTAAAGCAAGCTCGTAATCAATAATTTTTTATTTATTTCATTTTTTTAAAGCTCTTCTTTTTTTTTTTGGTTTTTCCATGCGGTTAATTATGAACTCTGGGATGAATAATGCATCAGAAAGGAAATGATGCAGCTCTCGTTCTGAAACCATACACTCACTCAATTTTAAGCTGCATGTTTTTTTATTAAAAATTTTTATTTAAAGATTTTATTTTATTTTTTTAAAATTTTATATAAACGGAGCAATGGAAGCGAGATCCCCATTATTTTTTGTTTCTTTATTTGGTAATCGTATATTTTGGTTTAATATATTCACACGATCAAAGTGAATAAAAAATTAAACAACTAAAAAAAAAACTTTCTTCGCCCATTAGACACGCGTGAAACTTGTCATCTAATATTGATGTATAAAAAATGGCATTTTAATGGGTTGAGGCAAAGGACATGTCTACTTTGGGTGTTATGTCCACAGTAGCGTTGGAACGAAATTTAATTAACAAGGCAGATAGCTCTGAGGTGTTTATCATCTAGCTTGCTTGATTAATTTTCTAACACCTGAAACGTGGAGGCATGTTGATGGAGAAACTTTCGCCGTGTTTTGTATGGTTTCGACTATCAACTTTTGATTACTCCAAAGCTTATTCGGTATATGTAGGAATTTTAAAAATTCTATTTTCATCTTAGTTCGGTAGCGTGATTCATTTTTCGCAAGTATGAGGTTAAAATGAATCATCCTTGTGTCGCAGAAGTGGTCGTTGTGACAATTTTAAAATGGAATTGGGGTGACTAATTCACCAATCTGCATCTGGTGCATGACTAGTGTCAGGCGACAAGGTTTTTGTGATGACATTTTTGTGCCAAGTTTTGTAGTTGTAGTCTAACCCATTGTTTTACAAGGTTTGGTAGTTATTTTTGGTTAAGATGGGGTTACATTGCAGTTTGGATTTGGTAAAGGCCGCCACACTAAGCAAGCTATTGAATGTTTGACTGGTGAAATTGTTATGTTGAACACTGTATGTTATGTGTCTTATAAAGCGACAAAACTCGTGCATATTCCATGGTCTATCCTCAACTTTTCGATAATTTAGTTGCGAATAGCTAATTATTATTTCATGTTTACGACATTGGTTTTTCACAATCGTGAGATTTCTTCACCTACAGCCCCGTTTCTAATTAAACGTTTAATATGGATGACGGCTTACGTCGTAAGTTGAATCGACTTGAATTTGTGTACCAAATTTTGTACAGTTTTTTGCGTGATGCTTACACAAAAGACAAAACTTAATAGAAAGTGTATGTAGGCAACAGGAAGGGAGTGCGGTCATTTATGCGAGTTGTGTTTATGTGAGAGAAACGCTCATAAATTCTCGTGCAGGAGAGAAAATGTTCACTATTGTGCGATTTTGTGCAGAAATTTTGCAGTGTACAGAACACTTCTGAACTTCCCGGTTTCTTCTACAAATGTGAACGTCATATCGTGTAGTGCAAATGCTTGATCTCATGCTGGAATTATTCACTTTCAAATTTTGAATTTTGTGAGAATTTCGTTTTATGCGATATATTCTTAGAAAGTAACCCTCGCTTAAACTAGGACTACCTGTATTGCTATATGGCACCCTTTTAGAAGTCCGAAGCGAACAGTTGATTTTCTTCTTTTAGAATGTAATTGATTAGAATTGACAGTCCAACGATTGAACAGCCTTTAAAAGTTTAGTAGGTAACTGCAAAGGCAGTGTTAGCGAAATTGAAAAGCTTTTAGCGCGAAAAAAAAAGAAATCGGATGAAATCAAGAATCGTTTAACATTGGAATTGAAAGTTTCTTTCTATCGTTTTATTTTTATTCAGGAAAATGAATACATCTCGAATGGTATAAAGACCAACCTGTTTATACGCGAATACGACCTACCTGTCGCGAAATGTTGAAATGAAAATTGTGGATTGAAATGTGAATTTTTGAAAAATTCGAGTAGCTTGTGTTTCTTGGTGATAAGACATTTTCGAAAGGATTCTCTCGGAAAAGATCGAAAGAACCAACTCGACATATTGAATATTCGACAAAATTAAATTCTCGTCTTATGAGCTGCGTGATTTATGTCACTCGATTGGGGGGGGGAGAAATAAGACGACGTGTGAAAGATGAAATATTCTGTCTTCGGGAATTTATTTTATTCTTAATTTTTTTTTATGTTATTTTATTTTACGTCTGAATTTTTTTTTTTTTTTCATTCGGTCGTCAATGAAGTTTTTTCAGGTTTGTGCAAAGGTGTGTGGTGTGATAAGAAAATTAATATTTTTTTTTAATGCGACGCTACGTCAGTTTCAGTTGACATTTAATGTTATTTAGCTAGTTGTTAAAAGTTAGTGTCACTGATGTAGATTTTTTTTAGAAAGTTCTATGAGTGATTTTTATTGACGGTAGTTTCTGAAAAATAAATATTCATTTAACTTATTTTAATTTTAAGATCGCACAAAAAAATGTTTTTTTCTTCAAATCGTAATATTTTCGAATGAAAAATAAAACAGTTCACTTTTTTGTATTATGTTTACAAATAGACGACCTTGTCATTGAAATTTGCTTTATTTTGCTAAAGCGACTTTAGGAACATTCGTATAAATAATATTTTAACTGAGTGTAAATGTTAGGATTGGGTACAAATATACAAGTTTCCATTTTGTGTCGCTAGCAACTTCTGTTTTGGGATTGAAAAACACATGGAGAAAGTTCAATCAGTTCCAATAACGAGACTCCGCTGCGGATTTGATGCAATTTGTGTTCAGCAGGTCGATGAACGCATCCGAAATTTGGTTGCCTGCACGACCAGCACATGCCATGCATTGGAATGAAATTGCTTTACATTCATTGTACAATGACATCGTACTAATAGTAAATATTATAGGAAATAGCTATTGACAACTTGTAAATGAATTGCGAAATGTAGCTTTGTGGTACAGTAATAATTTTGTGAGTTTTGACCCAAAAGTTCTATTTTTATCCCAATTACCAGAGCCAGAAGTTTTAAATACCAACTTAACTTATTCTCAAGGATAAACTCAACGATACCAGTTCAATAACGTGTTTCGATAATGAGTGTAAGTAGTTATGTTTCACTAGGAGCGTGGTGCTGCATAATGTTGTTTTGTTTTATTAAAATAGATTTTTCGGTTGTTTGAGTTGTTTCTTTCGATGTTTATTTTTGTCATGTTTATTTTTGTTGATTACTAGTAAAATAAAAATAAAACGTTGTTAGACGAGTACAGTAGTTTATCACTTTACAACCATCGTTTAAAATCTATCTTAGTAAAGTTGTTGCGAGACGGTGTGGCGTCATTATCGATGTTAAACTCGACATAATCGAGTACTTTGGTCTTTGTTCTCCTACTTTGGTATGCATTCTAGATCTAACAATGATAATGAATGAAACTGGACTGGAGGATAAAGAACAAATAAACTCCTCTGGGCTTAGAGAGGGAGTGACTAGTGACTCGCCTCTGCTAGTTACCACTTCTGGATCAACCGTCGCTTAGGACGGGAATAGCACGCTCGTTTCAAACTATAATTGAAATATGTAATTGTATTATGCATTCACTAGAAGTAGACCCGTGCTGTAGCACGGGGTTATGAGCAACGTCTTGAGAACGTCACCCGGTGGGCGGGTCTAAAGCTTTATCAATCTCATGACGTCTTGAGGACGTTACCCGATGGGCGAGGCTAAATCGTAATTTTTTTTCTTTTTCACACACACACACACACACACACACACACATCACAGATCTGGACAATTCTTAGATTTGCAATTCGTCATTTATGACATGATGTAATGCCGTCTTTTTTATATCTACTACAAACAGGGAAAAAATGCTTTGAAACCTACACACTGATTTGGTTTACAGGTGTATAGGTTTATAGGTTGAGCTTTCAACAAACCATGATTGTTGTAAATAAATCGCGATGTGTTGTGGTAGTGAACGTTAACGTTAACCAGCGAAACCTTACGTTTTAAATAGATAGTAGATTATGCGTACAATGTTTAATTTTCAGGTTTAAGTTACAATATTGGAAATGGCTCTGAAAAAAATTGTCATGTGTCTCATTAAGCGAGACAAATATGACTAATTTACAAAGAGCAAATCTGCGTACGTGCATAACGGAGGTCACCTTTATTAAAAACGTAGCTAAGCTCTTTAAAAACTTTCTGGCAACTATCGTTGATTTGAGTCTAGGATATTTCTCAATGATGGCGTTATCGAGTCTAACCTAAGTCTAAAATTAGTGAAAAGCCAATTTTATTCTTGGCTTCCATAAGTATTTGGAGTACTGTGCTCTCATTGGAGTAAGGCACTACCGTGCATGGTTCCTCAAGCCCCTTAACTTCGGGGAGGACGAATTACGGACTTCGATTGGAATGTCAGTTTGTCGGATTAAATTGATTTTTTTATTCGTTTTTTTTCTCTTCTGAAATTGGAACATTCCTTTCTTGCAGAACGTAACTGACATATTTATCAGAAGCAGAATGTAAACAATTCAAATATTCATTATTCGTGGTTTTGCCTGTAAACAACAAAACGAGATCACAGTCAATTCGATGACGATCTTTTAAGCTGCCTTTTATTATACAGAATTTATATATGAATTCGGTGCAGCGAACCGTGGCCAACCACAACGTTTCGGAGATGGACGTTTTAGGTTTAAACCGAAACGCAGGCACTTGGACCATGTTTAACAAATTAATTTGACCCAGTGGACCACCTCGAAATTTCGACCCGTTTCGACAGTGGTGAAGTTATTCATCCATTACGTTGCCCTTAATTTGTTGTCAAGGGGTCTTCATTGTGGATTGATGAAATTGGTTAAACCTTTGGAAGAAAATAAAACAAACATAAATGAAATTGTAAAATCTTTTGTTTCTTGGTGTTGTACAAGATTGCGGTTGTCGTGTTTATTTTGTTTTGTTTTGTTTTTTTATTTAAAAGTACGAAGAGATTTTTCCGCTACTATTCAAGCCAATCACGAGTAATAGCTACAGCATTGGAAGTTTCGAACTGATTGGTTGGTCGTTGTCCCTTGATTTCTTGATTCGTTAGTTACTTTTTCTTCATTTCCATCCAGTGTTAGTGACGAACAGAGACTGATGCTGGAAGGGGTGTACAAAAATGCATTTGTCAATTTGTGCATTTGTGCATTTGTAAAATGCATTTGTCAAGAGTTTCAATGAAATCTTTAACATGACCAATAGTCTATAAGCTACCCAGGAGCCACACTAGTTTGATCCCAACTTCTGTTAAAATTGGTTCAACCAGTTTCGACTCATGCCCTTACATACAGACAGACATATATTGTGTATGTTTGTTTCATTGAATATTTATTTATTTATTTATTATTGTCTGCTAAAGGAAAGTACGGTTTTAATTTACGGATGTTGTCACGAAACTATTTTAAGAAAAACATTACCATTCGTAAATCGAGGGATTATTAGATGTATCAAGATAGAGGGAGAGGAAGGGTTAAGGGAATTTTATCGACTCGGTTGTTTGTCGGGGACTTTGGATGATCTGATCATTAAATACGTTAAGAGTTTCTCGGTTGCTGTGTGTTTCTGTCAGCTTTTCCTATTTTAAAGAACATTTTCCCCTCTCTCGCAGAAGAATCTAGGTGAAATAGTGACAGTAAATGTCTTTTCTGTCGGTGGCAGCATGTCTGCCTAATCTTTTACTGGTCTGGTACCAAACTTGTTTTTTTTGTTGTTGTTGTTGTTTTTATCATGCGGCATCAGCTGTCAACTGCAGCTGCGCATTTTTGTTTTCTCCGACTCCGAACGTGATTTTTATGCAGTAAAAGTTGAATTTTTGTTATATTCCAGGATAAAAGCTCGGTAGTCAAAGTAGAGTAGTCAATGGTAAGGTTTGAAATTTAGTAGCAAACTGGATTTTTTATTTCCGAAAAAACAGCTTTGAGGTTCATTCTGTTAACAATAACATGTGTTAAAGAGTCGTGAAAGTCGATGAAGTTGGTTTTGCGTGATATCTGAACAAATTATCAGAATGTGCGTTATACCTTTATGGGAAAATCTCGCGTAAATCGAAATTCGCAAATATCCAAATTCTCATAAAAGCGTACAATTTCAGCGTTCACGACAATTTCGGCATTTGAGCCCATGTTGAAAAACTAACTGGGAAAATTAATAGACTACTGTATATTACAAAAAGAATAAAAAATACATTGAGCTATAAGGAGAAAATTTTGTATTTAAAATCAAAACTAAATGCACTGATCAGCTATGGAAATACCATATGGGGTGACATTAACTCTATTCGCATCAAAAGACTCCAGGTTGCCAATAACAGACATGTCAGAGTGCGTTTTGGTCTAAGTCATTACAGATCTATTTCCAACTTTCTTAGAACAAGACAATTAATGACCATCAAACAATCTACTCTTCACTCTCATCTCAGCAGCTAAATCGCTGTAGGGATTCGAAATGTGGATCAAATTTTATCACATTTTTCTTCATTCATTGTAGATAACGATAAATAAGAGAGAAATATCTCTACACAATTCAAATTCTGAATACTTCCCACATCACCAAAAATAGATTTTTTTTTAATATTTTAAAAATATGGAATAACTTACCAACTTCGATTGGGAAAATTCCTTTTAAATGTGTTGATTGCAAATTGTATTTCTCAATGCAAACATTTTTTTAAAAAGAAATTATATTTTTGCTGTATTTTTTTTTACTCCCAGGAGTGTTAAATTAAAAAAAATAAATATACGAGATACACCTAGTTTATTTCATAGTTATCTTGGCTAACATTCGGGTAGAGTTTAATGCAGTGCACATAGAAAAATGTGCACTGGTTATGCACTGTGCTGTATATTGAGTACAGGATATGGTTGAGTTAGTTGATTTTGTGATCAACATCTGAATATGTCGATACCAATTCGTAGTTATCGTAAAGAGTATCCACTATCTATAATTTAAATCAATAAAGCTTTCAGATCCAATTGTCCGACGCCGTTCCATACATGTACACATACACACTCGATTTAATTTGCCACATTGGCAATGTTTCACTCCTCAATATTGTCCCACTATTGCGTGAGCACATACTCTGATTAACATTATATACTGGAAATGTCACATTGGCCATTGAAGCTTGATGTCGTGCAACGGTTCTAATGTTCCGCGTTGACGGATCGAGATAAACTATAGCAAAATAAAAATGTACAGTATATACTGTACTGTATTTGTTAGAAAGAAAACTAGAAAAAAAAAGAGTCGTCAACGAATGAATTATGTTTGACATTCAGTCCTAGTGCTTTGTTGCGTTGCCAGTGATTTTTTTTTTCTTAAGCATTAGTAATCTGATTTTTGAATTTTGGCTTGCGAACAGGAAGTACGATGCGTTACATTCGCGCGATCCAAATTTATCACATGCTGTCAAGTTGTAGCACGTAATAGCTCTTTGAAAGTCACAGTAGAATGAGTCGTCAAATCGATCAAACTGGGTGTCTGCTGCCTTCGAGCGGGATTGGCTGGGTTTTTCTGTCTGTCTGCCTGTGTCTGCGATGTCGTTTTGTCAGTGACAAGGGTGGTGCTTGACCGTGGCATTTATGTGCCATGTTCCTGGTCATCGATCCAAGCATCGAGGTCGACAGAAATTGCAAAGTCTTGTGCAAACAGCATTTCCTTTCTTTCCCGTTTGGTGGTGTGTAATTAATCAATTGCTGCCCAGTGACCGGCCGCTTTTCAATCCTGCCCCTGGTTCATGTCTAATCGAGTGCCACACTTTGTTTGTTTGTTTAATGCGTTTTTCACCTGGACTCAAAGCATGGCTTTGAAATGCTCGGAAAAAAGGGGAGAATTGACAAAGTGACTGGTAGCAGCAACAGAGATTGACAGAACGATTCTTTTTTACTGGTCCAGAATGAAAACGCACGTTGCTCCCCATCGCTGACCTCTCTCAAGATTGGAAAATTTTCGATCTGCCCTTTTGTCCATTTTCTTGTTCGCTTCGTGTTTTCACTCGTGCGTTGTGTGTCGCACTGAAACGACCTTTAGCTGTACATTTATGAAAGTTCAACATTTTAAGTGAATAGTTGGCAGTTTTTATGGGGGTTTGAAGCAACGAGAGACCCATGGCGGACGATGCCGTTCGTTGAAGTAGTCTCTGGTTGTAGTAAAGTGGGTTTTTTAGTGTGAGAGCATGTGATATTTGGTTAGGCATTTTTTTTTATAAGTACCGGTATAGTGTTTGGTAGAGTTTTATGGGACGACGTTGTTTTTCTAGACGGTCAAATGGAGGAGGATGAGGGTGTGTTTTATATTGGTCGTTAGAATCTGTACGTGACATAAGTTTGTCCTCAAGAGGAAATACGATACGAGAAACAGGGGGGAGGGGAAAAACTACTATTTATTTATTACAGATTGCGGTTAATCGGAACACAATGAGACACATTTTGATCCAATTATTTTGAAGTTCTAAGAAATTTAAATGATATCCAATATTTTGTCCCAAATGGATGGATGACCCGATTAAATAAATAGTGGTTCAATTAACCGGTATTTGGAAGTTGGTGTGTTTCTAGTGGAAAGACGTATATCTTGTAGTGTCTACAATGATCGTTTTCAATAAGTGTACTGTACTCCAAGATGATTTGTAGTACAGTAGTACTTGTACTACAAATCATAGTACAGTAGTACTTATTTAAGTTAAGTTTTGCAAGCGTACAGTATTCAAAACATTTTTTGATGTCGTGTTGCGTTCTTCCAATGTTAGTCTCAAACAAAACACCGGTTTGGAGACGGTACTTTACAAATGTCAGTTCTCGTTTGCTTGGAACATTAAATTGAAATAATGCGATTTTCCGGTTGCTAGGCAGAATTGTTTTTCTTGTTTGTTGTTTTAGAATGGTTAATTTGCAGTCTTAAGAGAAAGTCGACTCTTCAACTCGGGTGGTAAACGGGAAACTGTAGCTCGCCATGGTGAAGATAAAAGAGGAATTAAGACGGAGCTCGCGCGAGTGGACAGGTTGCGTTTTTCACTTTTTCTTCAGGTGAGCTAAACAGTTTTCCAAGTTGTAAAGCTTAAGTCAGCATTAACGCTCCTCAACACGATGATTTGAGGCGCGAGGAAATTTGTGCGTGTGTGCATCTTCGGTACATTAAAAAGATTTTAATTCTGGTCTTCGTATCGATTGGGAACGTCACTAACCTGGTTGGCCAATCTCACTCAGCGGTTTTTTTTTTCTTCCTCTTTTCACTCTTACTCATTTGCACATGTGCAGAAACATGGCTTCTCTTTATCAGCGCACTTAATGCAATTCCTGACGCATGACTAAACAGTTGCTGGTTGTTATCTGTGATAGCCAGGTGGGAGATTTAAGTTTCCAACACCTCCTTTTACACTTTTATCATCAGTATTTTTTTTTCCTTGTCTGACTTGTTGTGTTTGCTCGCTGCAACCAATTTTGCATCCTCAAAGATTGCTCGCTAGTGGTGAGCAGTGAGACAAGTTTACGCTTTTCATCGCTTCTTCCCATCCAAAGCTTAATGGTAGAGTTGCGCTAACGAAAAGTGTTGTGGTGGGAACGTGTACAGTGAGAGTATGTTTTGATAAGAGGTTTAGTTTAGAAAGTTGCAGAGTCTTAGTTCAGTTTGAGCATTGTCTTCGTTCTCTGTTGTTGATGAGATTTTCTCCTCTTGGTGGGATTTCGTCGTCAACGAGCATTTCATGTTGATTTTTGATGCCATACTAAACCATCAAGAAGTGGAAGGATCCTTAACTGGTGTTTTCCGAATATCGGAGGTTCTCGGTTAAGATTTACAAGTATGTTATACTGTACGGTATATAATATGATTGGCAGGTTTCTTTGGTTTAATCTTTTTTCTGTGTATTGATATTAGGCTTCATGTTATTTTGTGACATCAAAATTATTGTACTACTTACCACGTCATAAAGTTATGAAAAAAGAATAATTGACAAAACTATTTCGTAATTTTGGAAATTACGAATTGTGGAAATTTTGCAATTCTAAGGATTGTAATTACTGGTACCAGTAATTATTTAGGTCTATCTGGCAATCCATTCAATATAATCACTAGTTAGTTCACTTATTCACTATTTGACCGCATCCATTTGGCCACAATCTTTCAATTGCGAATCGAATATACGAGTATAATTAAATATAGATAGTGGCAATAAGTTAGGTTAGGTGGAAAAGATTGGCAATTAAAAGATCGTGGGCAAATCGCATTGATTGAGATTAAAAGCACGGTACACAAATCTTGTAACTTATTGAAATGTCCGTTTTTCGCGATGGCACAGACTTATTGCTATCACAATTGGCTACAGCTGTTTAATCTGTAGCCTGATATTCGCAAAATTAACAAAAGTATGGCATTTTAAAATAAGAAAAATGCCACATTTGAAAATCAAAGTTTCCAAGTGTCATAGGAGGTTTAATTTTGCGAATTTTGGGGAACCGTTTGCATAAGAAATGTTATTTGTTAATGTTAATTAACTTCGAAACGGTACAGTATTTTTACATTCGCTACTCCTTGAGTTCTCAGACTCGCGAGATATACGCTCAAATTCTCTCGTTATAAAAATACTAAAATCTTAACTAGAAATCAGCATTTTTCTTTTGCATTAACTGATTTTCGTGTGAAAAACTTTTGAAATGTCTGATTATTTTCATTTGTTATTTGATCGGTCGTTAGAAATTACTATTGGATGGTACCAAATTGCTTTTTGATCAGTTGGACTTGCTTATTGGCGTTTCTGTGTCTTGTTCGTTAGAAACAGATCGAAAATATGTATGTGTGCGTAAATATGATGAATTGAGGTCAGCGAAAAGCTTTTTGAAAAGGAAATTATTGGCAGCTTTGGGAAAAAATAGTGAGGATTTTGCCAAAAATGGAGAATCGCCTTTTGTGGGTTTCCAGATATATGTGTATATAAAGGTTTGCTTCTTCAACGTGGCCTTCGAAAATTTCCAGCTGCTTCTTCTCAATGAGGCCAATAACCCATGCTTCTTTACAAATTCATGCCAGGAAGGTCTGAATAAGGATAAAGTAGTAAGAAGGAAGGAAATGATGGCAAACGAGAGGAGAGAGAGTAGTTGAGGATTCATCCAAGTGTCACAGATAAGGTCATTTTCGTGCTGTACACTTTTCTCTTCTTCGAAAGTTAATGTAGTCGATGAACTAGTTCCATGTTTGAAATTTAGTTTTTTTTTCTTCTTTGCTACTTGGATGTAAGTAGTATCTTTTATTTTAATCAGGACTTTGTTTCAAATTTTTAAGATTTTTTGCATGGAATTAAAGTGGCATTTTGGAGGAGTGTTCTAAATAAGCCTAAGTTGCAAAGACCCTGATGAACATTCTCTTGTCGGGTGTGGCTTTGGGGGTCTTGGCATTCTTTAATTAAATTAACGTTCGGGTGTAATGACAGTGAGAAGCCACACAGAAATTAATTGACGACGCTCCTGGCAGATGACTAGATAGTCTTCGTCCAAGAACCGTAGAAATTGGAATGACACGGCTAATCATGCTTTTGAGTGAACCAATAAGAACGCGTCACCTACTTGACTTTGACTACTCTTCCTTTTTATTATGGCATTAACTCTTGGCAAGGCGGCATTGTGCGGTAGCTGTGTTTTGTTTTCTTTGTGAAAATGTTTTATCGGATGGGTTATGCTATATAGATTATCTCATTAACGCTACCGTACTATTGAAGTGGCTCTACCGCTTGTATCTTATCTTGGATTCACAAATAGTCAACACAATCGGTTGCCTTATAAAGATAATGTACATTAAAGGTTTTGTTTTCCCCAATCTAATTGATAGCTGCATAATTCAGGACGTTCTCGATTTATGCGACGATTGTGTAGAAGTAGCGCAAACTTCTCAAAAAATATGAAAATTGCACATAGAGATCGAAATACTATGAAGTGGTAAATCTTTAGCGTTTGCTTATCTGTGCCCAAACTTATAGCTATAGTAATGGTTTGAGTTTATTGAAAACATAAATCGAAATACAGTATACCGAATTATACTGAAAAAAGAAATTGAAATTCTAGCAATTTTGGTTTTCGAGTTGTGATTTATAGGAAATTGGTTGTCTACTAGTCACCGGTATAGTTTGGATATTTTTTTGCACAGACCTGGTTGATAAAAATTTTCGCTTTCATTTCACAATGTACATAGAGTAGTTATATAACATTTGTCATGCGGAGCGAACCGTTTTGCAAAGTTAACTCGGAATGGAAGATTTTGTGACTCTTGCGAAATTTATCGTGGCGCAGCGGTAGTAAATGTTTGTTGGGCTTATTTAAAATGTTGTGGTGGGGGTTGTTGGGAGGAGGGGGTTTTCATGATTTCTCACGCCTTCTTGTCCAGGGAGAAGCAAAAGATGGGCGAATGTGAAACGAGGCGCACTTTTCTGTTTTTAAGTACCTGCAAAAGATGTAATTGATGCGCTATCGTTTGCGCTAATGTCTGGAGAGCGTTTGATTTAAAAGCCAAGGGTGTGGAATTGGAGTAGCAGCGAAAGGGCTAGGCCTAAAAGGTATATAGAGAGAACGCAGAACGAGGCAGGTTGCGGCAACAACCCAGCTCGCTAGCAGCTCTTATCGCTGTTGTGGTCGATGCCGAAACTGTTCCGGTCGCCGTGAATTCTTCGTCAAATTGGCCAATTTTGGTTGCAAACCCTGCAGCTGCTGGTATTGGAAGGCATGCGCGCGCACGCTTTTGGTGGTCTCCGTGCCTCTTTTTAATGGCATGCACACGAGGCTCGAACGGTTCGAGGGAAGTTCTTGATACGCCAAAAGTTGGTATGTGCTAAGCATACTGTATAGCGTAGTAGTGATACGTGACGCCATGTCTTAAGTCTCGGTTTTCTACTTTATCGAGAAATACGGATAGTCCTTGATTCACACGAGGGTCACGTTCGGAAAAACCTCACATATATCGATAATCACAAAGTACACATAGTATACGGAAGAAAAAACAAACTGAAAATAGCATATATCGAAATTCTTATAAAATGGAAGAACGGCATTCTAGCGTGAGGGATTTGCGTCCGTTTGATTATCCGACAGTCAATCCGACTTTCAATCCCGTTCAACTCGGATAAATGAGACTACCGTATAAGGAAATTACTACTTAGGAATAAAAAACGAAATGAATGAAGAATGGAATGAAAAGAGAACGAAGAAGGTAGTTGCACTTGAAGACTTGCCAACACTAATGACAAACTAGGCCTTAAAGTGTTGGTCTTCTTAACTCTTGCCAGTTTGAAATGGATCGATTTCAGTACCTTTATATATTTATCGTAAACATTACATAATATCCGACTGTCTTTCGGTTCCGTCTAAGCTCGGATAATCGATATTCCACTACTGTATATGCAAGCTACTGCTGTATCTAGGATTATATTTACTATCTAATGAAACGTGAACGAATATAGATTCCGTTGCACTTGAAGACTTGCCAAGACTAAAGACTAAAGTAGTGTTCTTGTTACTCACACTTTTACAAATCGAAGATGTTAACTCTTGTCTTTTTATTATTATCTTCAATCTTCTATATATTCCGAATTTTTGATTATCCAACTGTGTCGGCTCATGTCGGACTTGCGAGTATGGATGTTAGTAGGTTACATAGGATTACGTTGTTCGTTATGGTTGTCTAAGTGCGAAATCGAGTGGAACGAAATAGAATTAACCAAGTCGAACGAATAAAAGCGCCACAAAGTTGGTGGACACCAAAGTGGAATATCCGTTTTGTCGCGACATTAACGAGTGGCGACCGCAATAAGCTAGGTTTTATATTTTTACGAGTGACTTGCTACATTCATTACATTTGGTCGCTCGTCGTAATACCTAGAAATACACAGAAGATTTCTGCGAAACGTGCAAAGCAATATCATGACTTAATTCATTTCATACTGGTAGATGAGATTTTTCATACCGACATTATTTTTTCGTTTGGTGCAATTCTTTTTTCACCTTTCTTAGAATAAATCCTGGAATAAAGGAAACTATCTTAGCAAATATAGCGCACTAGACGACGAAGAAGCAAAAAAATTGAGAGTTTATTTGTTGGTTGTGCACACACACTAAAGGCAGAAGTAAATGATAAAAAAACAACCTTGTCGTCGTAAAAGAGATGAAATTGGTAGAGAAGAAGGAAAAAATCGGGGAAAATGAATCTCATCAGTTGTTGCAAACAAGATTGGTTTCTGTGAATTGCGAACCACATGATACGGTTCACACGGTTTTGAGAATGTCGGTAGATTGAACCAATCTGGATGATGAAAATGAAAAACTTTATGACAAAAATTGTATTAAAAAAACCAACAAGTTAATAATAGAAAACATTAAACTGGAAGCTTCGGTAACAAGTTCTAGGATTATCAAAAGCTGGTGTTAGAGCTACTTTGAGTTTATGAAAATTTCAAGAAACGGACATAAATTGCAAGAAAGATGATATTTGATAGAAAACATTGAATTGGAAGCTTCGGTCAAAAGATCTTGGGCGATTATACTAGAAAAATTTGTTGGGCTTGCTTTCATAAAAGTGTAGGCCCAAAAATACAGTTTCTAACTTTGATGTAGTTGGTTTTGAAAAATGAATGAATGAAACCTTGTGACAAAAATTGCAAAATAATAATAGAAGACATTGAATTGGAAGCTATGGTTTGGGGAGATTATCCAAGAATACTTGTGTGAGGCCTACTTTTATCTAACTTTGATATGGTTTAGTGAATGTTCTGAAACCTTGTGACAAAATGGCAAAAAATCATAATACATAATAGAAAATATTGAACTTGAAACTTTGGTCACAAGTTCTTGGCGGGATTATCCAACCCGTCAACTCCAATAAGTGTCTTGTTACTTAATCTAAGAGTTTGGTTGTTGTTGGTAAAGGTTTTGAGATTTGAACTGCTGCAGGTCTTTTGTTGGCCATTAATTAGTTTGCTCGTTGATTTATTGGGTTGTTTGTGCAGTTTTGTGCACCTCGGTGGTGGTGGTTGGTTTTTTTTTATCCTCCCTCCCCTTCTCTTCGCTTGTCATTCTTTGCTCCAAGCTAGTTATATAGCTAATAAAATCACAGAATCATCTAGCTCCTTTAAGGCAATTAGTCCCAGATCGAAATAGATTGCGGGGGAGGTGGTGTGTGGTGGTGATGGTAGGATTTTTTTTCCTTACGTTTTCCCTATCGACAAGGAAGGAAAAGGGGATTGGAAAAGGTGTAAAGATAGGGGGAGAATTTTTCCACCAAGAAGAAAAGTTTTTTCAGAGAATGAAAAAAAAGAAATGAGTTAGTGGTCGAGACCATTTATTATTCGGATTTGTGTTTTTTAGTGTGTGTGTGTGTGTGTTATGTGTCTGGCTGTTATCTCGCGATGTAATTGATAATTGAAACGAACACCGCCCATCACCAGGCGTGTGTGTGTGGGGTTTTCTTTTTCGTGGGAGATGAAATTTATCCCGGTTTTCAGCGTGAATTTGGATTAAAAGTTCCGCAAAGACGGTAATGGGGTTGACATTCACTTGCTTTAGTAGAGATTTTGTGGACCAAGTGTTGTTGAAGATGGCCTTTTGTTTTTGTTTTTGTTTTTGTATATATATCTATATCTGGTTGTTGTGTTGCCACCTCGTCTTGATGTCACATTTGCACCTCTATTTTTAGGGAGGTTGCAACGCCAACAAAAGGAGGCGGCATTTCCTAGGGCTCTTCTTCCTGCTTCTGGTTTGCACAGTAGTAGGTTTTTTACTGCCTCTTGCACAATGATTCTTCTCACTTTCATCCTTTATGGCTTGCGCAAAGTTTCCCTACCAGGGACGGTGCTAAAAAGGAACTTCAAGTAAAATGAGACGGAAAAACGGATCTTCTTAGCGCAGCATTTTTCACTTAATTTACTCTGCCCCGAAAACGACAGGGTGAGTCTGAGGAAAGGACGTAGTCGTCCGTACTGTTATCCAGAAAAATCTCTATTATTCTAAAGTTCTTTTTTCTTTTATATATACAGTATTTCTCTTGTGGCTTTGCCGACGTGAAGAAGAGTGATACTAAGTTTGTTGCATTTAGAGATATCATATGGTCCACAGTAGTTGACAAATTATATCAAGTTTCGATGGCAACTAAGTTGTTTTTCCATATAAGATAAAATGTACGAAAATTATCGTTACAACTTTTATCCATTTATTTATTTAGATTAAAGTTCAAAATTGAAGTTTACAGACGCTTTGTAGTATACTTTATTTTGAGTATTTAAATTGATGAATAAAATCAATATACTGTTGCATCACAGTAATTTTTGTACATAATTTTATATTACAAGTGCATTCTTACTCTTTTTTGTATACAATAAGTTTTCGATTTATGCGATGGCTATATTCATATTCCTCTCAAATTTCGCATAAATCGAAAATGTCTTCGAAATTTTCATGGTGGCAACACAATTGCGTTCAGTTAGTCTTACACCGCTACACAAAATCGCATAAATGCAAAATCTTTGTCAATAACGAAACGTTTTTTGGTCGCATATTAACTAAATCGCATATGAACTTGCATACATTGGAAACTTGTACTCTTATCTTATGCTGGTAACAAAAGTTGGTGAGCAATGCGTACAGCTTATTCAACTTGATTGAAGTCTGTGTTGATAGACAAGTAGAGTTAGAGCCAGAAAATCCTCATTATCCAGAATATTGATTTTATCTGTAACCCCTCACCCCACCACACACACGTGGTAGATAACGCTCTGAATTGCAAATTTTTAAAGTGGAAAGTTTTTATTTTTTTTATAAAATGTTTAATGGATGCTTTTGATTAATTTTTGAAACACTGATATTCATCTGCAAAAAAAAAATAAACTTGAACCGATGCTACAAATGTTTTATATGCGAAAGGTTCAAGCCTTTTTTGTATGCATTTTTTTTGTAGTTGGAATTTGTAGAAGTTGAACCGAAAGAAGTTGCTTTGCATCTACGTACTCACCCAAGGATAATCATAGGTGGATCCGAATAACAGCTGTGGCCAGGAAAGGGACGGGGGCCTAATTGGCATTTAATTTTTTGGTCCAGGCATGCGTGTTTTCGATATTGAAGTGTAGTCTGCCGTTAAATTAAACGCATGCTGCACTGAACAAGGGTAGTGGTGTGTGTGGGGGTTGCATTACCTTGCAGTTTTGTAGCCAAGCAGAGAGAGAGAGGGTGGGTTTGAGATGATGATGATGCAAAGAAAAGATAAGATCCTCGAATGTGGAAGAGGATGCTGGAAAATTTACATGTGGAACTGTCTCCTGTTTTGAAGTTGTTTTTTTTTCTTTGATGTTACGGGTCAGTCAACATTGCCATCTGATTGCACAAACGAGTAGTCGTTTTGTCGAACTTTGTGTTGCTATAGCATTTTGGTTAATGTCGATCTTTTCGGAAAGTCCGTTCGTGAAAGTGAAAGGTGATCTGGTTGGGTTCTAGTACGATTTTTTTTCACTTTCAGGCTTGGATTGAAAAGTGAGCTTATGTTTGCTTATGTAAAATGAGAATGTCGTTTTAGATGACATGGGTTTTTAATAATTTTGTTTTTACTTTGGTATTGTTTGTCGTTTTCGGTGGTTTTTTTCGTGGCTATAATGGAGATGGGTTGTTGTTTCTTTTCATTTTCTTTTGTTTGTGATAAAAGAAACGGAAGATGTTATTTCTAGGACGATAGATCATCCGAAGGACAAATATGTATGTACAATATATAATAAGAAAAAGAGTTTGGCAAAAAGATGTGAGTTTTTATTTACTCGGAAGAAGCAGTGCGACATTAATCTGTCATCATTTCCATGTCTGATGATCAAAGTGAGGCGACCATTCAATAGGAAATGTCTATCACTGGTTTTGTGCACATGGGTGGATGCAAATTTCCTGTCAAATTTGATGATGGATGTTCTTGCGTTGTCATCCCGAGCTGCAGGTTTTGCAATATTGATTGCTAATGATGCATGATGGGTGTTAGGCATATTGCAAAAAAAGAGATGCTCGACGAATTTTAAATGCACCCTAAGAAGCAGAAGCATTATAAAGAGAATTTTTGCATGTTTGGATTTTACCACTAATATTCTTGGAAACGAGATAAAGACGGATATTGCTGATGGTGACGTTCGACTTTTTTAATTTTGGATTTTGCTTAATCCGGGATAGTTCACGGTTCAATTGAGTTGCTGACAAATAATTCAGGACATTATAATTCTGAAAAATAAATGAAAACGATAATATTATTGGTGAAAATGGTTGATTTTTTTTGTGCTGATGGTATAAGCAAGGTTACTTGGTATAAGCTGAAATTTGTTTTGAGACATTTCATCATCTGGAAGTCTTTATTGTTCACGTAAAATGACTAATCGTAAAAATACTTAACACTAGTTGTTTAATATTCATTTGTAAATAACTACAAAACTGAAGCCAATGAATTAAAGTCGAATGAGAAAATATTGTAACAGTCCTAACCCACATTATTATTCCATTGAAGCCTAGTTCTGACTAGTCAAACTAGAATTAACTGCTCGATTTTAAAACTTGCAATCATTAGCGTTTGGCAGCCTTTGGTCACATAACCTAACCTAACTTTCTTGGGTGAGGTGAAACTGGTTATGACTAAATGATATCGGGTTTTATCTGCATTTGGGTTTGTCTGTTAAAGGTGTTTGTAGACTATCGTAGAAATTTGTTAGTATTTGTAGTGAAAAGGCATAGGTTTGAAACTTAGTGCTTTGACATTGCCGAATAAATGAGATTTATAATTGTTAAAGGTTGCTTAAAAGATTGCAAAGTGATGTTTGCGTTGTACATGCGACTTAATGGATTGATAGCGAATTTTTTTTTTTTAAAAGCGAAAGAGTTTCAATTGGGTTACTGTAATTTCATGTCTAATGAATGCGCCCGAGGTAAGAGAAATGCAACCATATATGTTTATAATGAAAAAAGGTGAAAGTGCATGCTTAAAACATGAAGCAATTTTTCGTTTTAAAAGCTGATCTTGCTTTTTCCAACTTTGCTTTCTATTCACTTTAATGGAGAATGTTGTTATCATGGGTGTCACTTGTATCTCATCGATTCACACAGCAGCAGTAGGAGCGGTGCATTCGAACCGAACTTTCAAGTCGCTGTCGTCTGTTGAATATTGGATGAAGCTCTTAACGATTTTAAGAACGACTTAGCAGCTGCCACTGCAGCGCGAATACACTTCAGGCAAGATAGAGAACAACCTTCTTGTTGGAGTTCTTGATCAAGGAGAATGGTAGACAAAAACGTCTCGTGCGTGAAACGGGATAAGATCCAAAACACCCCCACTTGGATATGGGAGCTTTTTATTTCTCTCGCTTTGTTGGAATGTTTCAGATATGGCGAGGATTATGGGCTAACTTTACCGTTTTTATGAAAATAAACAATGAGAAGAAAAAATAAGACAATTGACTGGTATATTGCATAAGGTGGTGGGTTTTTTCTTTTTTTATTTAACTGTGTTAGTGTGAGGTCCTAAAACTATCTGCTCTTAAGAAACAGGAAATTAAGGTTGAATTCAATTATCTGCAGGAAACGGATGCCTAACTACCATAAAAGATGGTTTAATTCTATGTTGCACTGATCGCGCCCACTGCAAGCGATCTTGGCAGGAAATTGTTGTAATTGTGCTGAAAAGTGAGCAGGCATATTTACAGTAGATCACATCGTAATTCCACACTCGAAACATTGTTTTTAAATGTCTCCTGCGCGAACTGTTTTGCGCTGAGTGTATATAAGCAATTAAAATCGGGTTCTCCCCGTCATGATAAGTATAATCACCTTGTTTTCTCTAGGTTGATAGTGCTGGCTTGTTGTGTGGACCCTGTTATCAGTACTACTACTGCAGTGGTGTTAGTTCACCTTCTAATTCACGTTTTTCAATTTCAGGTTTGTAGCATTACCAACTTGCTGGAGATGGTTGCTGCTTGGTTTCCAGTTTAATGTGTTATTTTATGTTTAGCTGTATTCCCACACAACCTAAATATTTTGATTAGTTCATCTGTATTGGTGCTTATTTTGCACCACGTACTAATTTTAGTAGTAGAATGTAGTTACGTATTGTTACATTCTTTATTCTTTGTTTGATTAATAGACAAGAGGGGTTTTGTATAGGATGTTACAAATGGTACCCAAGATCAGACTTGCATTTGTTTTCGAAAATATTTGTTTTGGGCAGACGGGATGCGTGGACGGGACACTTACAATTAAAGTACCATATTAAATGGTATGGCGACTGGAGGCTAAAACCCATGAAGTGGAATTCTGATTCCATCACAGTCAATCTGATGGCGGACAAGAGCATGATTGAATGCTTGTCTGATTTTGAGTACACCATTGAGAACAAACTTAATCTGTGCGCGTAAATTTCTCGAGCATATAAGTAACCGTGTGACTTATTATCTCCTTTCAGAGCCTGCAAAAGAGCGAGAGAAAGAGCACGCACACGATCGCTGAGCGAACCACTAAGTCGCAGAGCGTAGAGAGAGCAACCCGAGCGGTCCCGCGTGCAGCGGCAGCAGCAGCAGCAGCAGCTACCTAGGCCTTCGCACTCAGACACACGCCAGCCGCCTAAGCATCAGGCGCCGCATTTGCTCGCAATGTCAGACGACGATAGCCGCGACAGTCGCGACAAGAAGGTGAATGGCGACGCGAGCGACAAAGACAGCATTTGCCGCGACTTCTTGCGCAATGTGTGCCGCCGCGGCAAGCGCTGCAAATACCGTCACCCGGAGCCGGGAGAGGCAGAGGAGTTGGGGCGCAAGATCGAGTACGTCTTTTGCCACGATTACCAAAACAAGGAATGTCGTCGCACCAATTGCAAGTTCATCCACTGCACGAGAGAAGAGGAAGAGTACTACAGGTCGTCGGGCGAGCTGCCCCAACACGTTTTGGACGCTGTTGCGATGGGGAAAGGACTGAACCAGGATCCGCAAGGATCTCGCGGCGAGGTTCCAGTATGCAAAGACTTCCTCAAAGGCGATTGCCGGCGCGGTGGACGTTGCAAGTTTCGCCACCTCAATCCGAACGAGTACGAGATGGAGATGGGTGTTCCCAACCGACGGAGGGAGCGCTTCGACCAGTACGAGCGCTTCGACGAGTTCGAACAGTACGATCCCTTACCCAAACGTCGACACATGGATGATTACGGCTGCGGTCCTGGCGGTGGTGGAGGTGGTGGCGGTGGCGTTGGTGGTGTTCCAGGCGTCGGCGGCATGCCAGGTGTAGGTGCGATGATGGGCGTTCGTCAACCTCCTCCCATGCCCCCAATGCCCCCTGATCACATGATGTTCGAGGAGGAGAATTCCCTTCTGCGTCGCAAAGTGGAAGAGCTGAAAAAACAGGTGGCAGATCTGGTAGCCACCAACGAGTTCCTGCTCGATCAGAACGCTCAACTGCGTCTGGGCAAGCAGGCAGCACCCAACACGATGCCCAATCCCACCCCAGTTCCCATGCCTATGAACAGCGACATGGCACCTGGGCCACCCAACCCTCTGCAGGCGCAGCTGGGTGGGGGTGCCCCCATCGTGCCAGTGTCTCTTGCAGGCCCCGGAATGGCGCCAGTATCCATTGCACCTGTATCTATCGCTCCCGTGTCACTCAGCACGCAGGCTATGCCCACGGGCTCGTTGCCACAGAGCATCGCCATGTCCATGAGCGGTCCCACCACACCACTCGTCTCGTACCCTATCATGACCCAGAGTATGCGTCCAAACCTATCTCAGAGCAGTTTGGCCCACTAGTGGGTCGTGTCGTGTTAAAGTCACCACCCTCCCTACCCACCGCTCTCTCCATTCATCCTTTTTCGTCGTCTTCATCCCATCTTTCTGGGTTTTTTCCTCACCCTCTTTATTTGTTGCCCCTTTCCATTTATTTGGTTCTTTTTTTCACTACCACCGCCACCATTACCACAACCATTACCATAACCACGAACCACCAATATCGGAATAACAGAAGAAAGAAACGCGTTGAGAAAGGACAAGAAACAGCAGTACTGACTCTCGATTATCTACGTGTGATTTGTGACTTTCATCATATCTGCAGCAGCGATACCGTGACATTTGCCGCATTCTTCTATCTCGTTCTTCTTCTTCTACTTCTTCTTCCTGAGTCCAATGCTCGGCGGGCACTGGCAGCAGCAGCGGCGGCGGCGGTAGCAGCAGCGTTGAACGTGCGACCTGCGACTGCTGCTGAGGCTTGTGCGCAGCGAGCGCTCCTTGGTGGAAGTACAGTATGTCCTTTATCCCCATCGCAAATATACGGTTTCGGAATTGTGGACGGATATCCTTGCAAGAATGATTGTCTGTTGTGCTGGCGTGTGCCCACGGCGATGTGTCTAGAGATATATATATATACGTATATATACCCACAGCAGCGAGCAGTCTCGACTTGATTTTTTCTGTCGCGAGTGTGATGCTGTCATTAATGCGAAATGAAAGAATTCACTGGCGCAAAAAATTTAATGTAAAGGTGACAAACGATTGCACATGCAAAAAAACAGAAGCAAGACGTTTTAGATGAGGGGTGGCTGCCCCATTAAAAAAATGTGTTTTCTTGTGTGCTGGAAGTTGATGCCAAATGTTGGATAAGTTGGTCTTGTCAGTGCAGGAAGTGTGTGTTGATGGAGTTGTTAACTTTCTTTGCAAAGGATTATATCTCATCACCCTTCGTTTATTAGCATCCGTAAGTTGCATCATTCTGAGGATTATTAAAATCGCCTACTACTACTACCATGATGACCACTCCCAGCTGTTGGATACACATTACATGTTGGATTACTTGGTTGTTTCGCTGCCTCACTATATTCTTACATATAATAATAATAATAAGCGTCTCTTTAACGCTTTACTTGAAAAAATATATATATAAGACAATATAAAAGAAATTTAAAAAGAAATGACAAATGAAACAGCAACTTCTTCGATTTCCTAAAACAAATTCCTATTGCATCTATAGCTACTACTACATCCATATATAAATATGAACATAGTGTTTTCCTGCCATGCAACAGAATGGAAAAATTTTGACCTATCTTGATATGTGTCATTTTTGAAATCTTCGAACTCCATCGGATATTTTAAAAAGTTACCGTAGCAAATCGCTGGATGTCAAAACGCTTTGAAAGGAGCGAAGTGACTGCAGTGGATGATAATGTTGATGATAAACCAATAATGGATGCAAATGGTTGTGCATATTGTGAATGATACCCCCCATAAATGCGCGTTTAGTTTTGTTTTGTTTTTTAAACAAGAAAAAAGTGTTCACAGTTTAACCAAATGACAACGACGACGCCAATATCCGTCTTATATTTTGAAATAACAACCAGCTGGTGTTCTGTCACATTTATTGTGTGTTGCTTTTCCTAGTGCTTGTGATTCGTATTCGACATGCTTTGACACTGAATGAGGTGGTGTTTCGTTTTTTGAGTTTTGTTGTTTTTTTACTTTCGTCCTTAGTTGACTGTTCATTCTGATTGCTGTTTTATCATCACTTCAGTTTGTTTGTTTTTGTTTTTAATGTGGTAAGCCACTTTTACCGTATATCGAAGGTATTTTTGTCAAAGAAATAACAAAACACCGGTGCTATGGTTTTTTTTTATTATTGTTTTGGTAATACATTCTTAAGGTAACTCTGATGGAACAAAAAATAACGGAATCAAATTTTTTGGCTTTTTCAAAGTTTTTAATCATCTCTCTAGCACAGTGTCAAGAAAAAATACTACATATAATAATAATAAGGAAGAAAGAAAGAAAAACCAGTTGAATTGTCATCTGGTGCTTTACTATTTTTGTAGTAGTCTTCGTTCTGTATGGAATTTATTTTAGGGACCATGCTTTTGAGAGATTTTTAACTGTTTTTCGGTTTCGTTTCGTGTCTTTTCGTTTTGTAATATTTTTTTTAATAGAATGTGTAATGAACGTTAAGTTTTCTTTGGGCAACTTTTCCGAAATGGTATCGGTGTATTCCTGTTTTGTTTTGTTTGTTTTTTAAACATGATTTTTTTCATGTATGATGATTGTTTATTATTTTCATCTGTGTTTGGGGCCATATGAAGAGAGTAAATTTGCCCCCACTTTACGAATTCGTATCATTCTGGACAATTTTTTGTTTCGTTTTTATGATGGTCGAATGACATATTTTCTAGGTTTGTCAAATTTTGCATTATATCTTAATAGTTCACAATTGATTATCTTGAATCAGTAAATACGATATGAATAAAAATTTGTTAGATATGGGAAAATCAGTACCTATTGCTTGTGTGGAACTTATTTCTAACAAGGTTCACAGTTTATAGTTCTTTCAATTCATAATTGAAGGGTTCCTGGCAATATAATTAGCCATACTTTTTTCAAAAGTAACATTTTTACATCAAACAGTTCCCCCCCCCCCAAATACCGTTTTTTTTAGCTTAATTACTTTACTACTACTACTACTACCTGAATTTTCCAGAAAATAACAGCACAATATAGAGAATCACCTTGTTGCTCAGTATGACACTATGGAGTTTCTCATCAGAAAATACGGCTTTCACGAGCTATTTCAAAAATGTGGCTTACCATTATATTGCCCGTAGCCGCTCAATTGTATATGTATTAGAAGTTTTAAAAAGTTTTGCTATTTTTAAAGTCGAAACGATTATAATCGAAGATTTCTAGCAAAATCGTACAATTGTCGACAAGTAAACGACGCGTCATTTAGTTAATGACGTTTAGTACACATATCAATGTTAAAGTGTGAAATCTTCCATTTCATTGAATGTCCTGTCAAAACGAAAATTTGAACGTGTACGTATCTAAAAAGCACATTAGTTCAAATACAGTGCTAAACTCGCAGGAAGGTGTTCAAATTTGAACCAGTTTTTTTTGGACTCGAAAAGGCTTGTCGCTCGGCTTTCTCGTTTTAGCGTATTTTACATTTTAATTACGCTTTAACTGATTTCTCGCTTTAACGTACTTAACTGCAGATTTCACACGTTAATGGGTTTTTAACGGTAACATGTAAAAAACTAACTTGTAAAACACTACTAAAAACAGATTTAGCTCTTTTTTTAAATTCTTTTTTTTTACAAAATTGTATTTTTATCGGTGACATTTTGTTTCTATAGTTGTCACAAGGTCAGTAGTATAGTATTGTCGTGGTTTAACCAATCATTCTTGTTAGATTAATTCTTTTTACTTTGAATTGAAAAGCGACACAAGTTGCCAAGTGTGGTTGTCAGTTAAATGGCAGCACGTCATCACGTGATTATGGTTTTAAGAAAAAAGTAGTTGAGTGACAAAAAATAGTTTATGTAGGTTGATGATGTTTTTCTTTGTTTTTTTTTTAAAGTTATTTAAGTTCTAAGATTTCTTAACGATTTGCGTAACAATTTAAATAAGTTATGTATGCAGAGTGAATGATTTATAATGGGGTTGGCACAAACCTTTTGTTGACTAGGCCAAGGACATTGGAGTTTGTCTACTAAGTAGAATGCAAATGCTTTACTTTCTTCTTCTCATCTGGTTTACAAAATCTTATTTCTTGGTTTTCTGCCATGGAATCGTTTCAAATGGTCGGAGAATGCGGAAGCTGAAGATTTGGTTAAAAAAATTGTTGCTCGTTAAACACTCGGAGACATTTTTAATACTACTTCGGTGTCAAGTTTTTTCTTTATGTTGTGAACTTCGCGCGAAGTTGTGCGGTGGTGGTGGTGTTGATGATGATGAAAAGTTTATCCCTCGCTATTTTTGTTGTTTTAATGCCTCGGGTCCAAGGTTGCATTGCATCATGTTAATCAGTTTGCAGCCATGATAAATTACCGTTAATCGAGTGAAGTGTTGAAGAAAAGTTTAACGAGAGCTGTTAACACTTATCAGCACCAAGGCAACAGCTTTTGCAAATTTATCAAAATCATCCTTTATTCATCACGTAACAGGTGAAAGTTGGAATATTAATAGTACGAGGCATCATTTTTCATTTGGCGAGGGATAAACAACACAGGTGTGTGTGTGTGTGTGTTGAGACCTCATCCAGTGTTTTTGTATACATGAGCTCGTTTCATGAAGAGATGATTTACAATAAGGTGATGTTTGGCTTTTATATATAGTATACTAAATGGTGACACTTTTGTGTGGGTGGAAAAGGGATGTTTGATAATTTATGGTTGCTGATGGTGAATTTTTCATCAAGGAAGAAGTGTTGCTATTGAATGGATAATTAATGACGAGCATTGTGCGTTCACTTTTCTTGACATGAGCTATTAAGAAATCATCGATCCCAAAGTTTGCGTCAACGTCGAAAGTGTATTAAGCGAGGAATCGTACTTGGAACATTTGCCCGACGACATTGAAAGTTTTCGTGTTGTGTGATAATCATGTTGAGGATAAGACAGTTGAGTGTGTTTGCACTCTTTACGATCATGACAGGCTAATGGAGCGATCAAGTCGCATTTGCTGTCGTCAGCCTGACGTATTCGAAATTTTCAATTTCAACGTTTTTTTAATTTTATTATGACGGCTAATTAGACTAGTACTTCTAAGAATTGCTGAGTTGGATACCTGCTATGAACTGTTTCATTCTGTGATTTGTGTTATGGATTTCGGATTTGACACGACGAGCATGTAGGATCTCTTATGGTTTACGACTATTGATCCAGCATAACGTAGACAAAACTTGCACGTTGAGAATATTTTTCGTTTATGCAGAGATAGACCTAATGCTAGTAAAAATTGCTGAGCTGAATATCTGCTATGAACTGCTTCACTTTTTGATGCGTGTCACGGATTTGACAGGAGCGTATAGGATCATTTCTGCTTATAAAGATGTCATCAGTTTTAACACATTTTTATTGATCTAACTAGCGTAATCTACTACTACGGCTACGATACCTAAGTGATAAGTCAGGATTTGCATATTAAGCATTTATTGTTTATGCACGATTAATTAGACAAGTGGTAGTAAGGAATGCTAAGCATATTGTTTTATTTTTGATATGTGTCATTCTTAACTTGTTTCCGATTTGACACGACGAGCGTATAAGTTCATTTCTGTTTAACAAAGATCTCATCCGTTTTAACACTATTGATCCAGCCTAACGTAGTCAGAATTTGCATGTTAAGTATGTTTCGTTTATGTGCGGCTAGTTAAACTAATACTAATAAGAATTACTAAATATTAGATGTGATATGTGCCATTGGTTTCAGTTTTGACAAGAGAGCATATCATATCATTTTCTGCTCATAAAGATCTCTTCAGTTTTTAACACCGTATTGATCATTCGTTATGTTTGTGGATTGTGTGGTTTGCATAGCGATGAGTTGTATGCTCTACTACTATGCTAGAAGAGGAGGGCCATAATAGGATTGGACACCGTGTTGTAACTGTAATAAGATATCGAATGCGTGACATCGGTCAATGGCGCTTTTGAGAAATGACAGGGATTGTAAGCACGTTTGGTTGTCAATTTTCGTGTTTTGTTTTATCACTTAAAATGCAATGAGTTAAAATTTGATGATCTTATTGTGTTGTTGATGAACCTTCAGGCTTGTTGGTCAGTTGATAGGCAGCTCGCGCTTGATTTGATTGCTCCGGCTATCACGTTTTGCACATGCAGACTCAAATTGCCAGTAAATGGGATTAAGGTAAGGTCGACGTTTAGGTTTGCAGGGAGAATTAATAGCTCACGGATGATTGCTGCAGTTTAGAGCAGACGGTTTCATCTGGGTTTTGATTACCCCCGCTTACCAATTCAATCACCATATAAAAGCCTAAGAACAATCCTCTTAAGAGCAGCTGCATAGGAGAGATTGAACGTAAAACTGTGCATTCCTGATGGGAACCTCTGCAAATCCGTGGACCTCCTGGCTTGAGCCCAGGGTTTTTTTTTTATCAAAGAAGAAGGAAACGAACGGGGGAAAAGAGAGTAAGAGAGAGAGAGAGAGAGAGGCGAGGCAAGAGAAGGCCATCTTTAAAAACCATTTTTCCACAGAATTAACTACCATCAATCTCTGTCGGCAACTCCACCAGCCAATGGACCTTCATAGGCATTTGGACCTATGATGGCGTAAGTGACACATCAACTTTTAGAGCCTCACGCCTGATGCCGTAATTTGGGTCCGGGCAGTCCCTCCAGAGGTCCATAAACTTGCCATCGACTGCAATAACTGTCAGCTGCGCACACCCGGCTTCTAATAGATATCCTTTTCCCTCGGTCGAAGGCGAGGCAAGGAGGTTAGGGAGAAAACGATTAGACCGCTCGTCACATTTCAATTAAAGATCGGCCGGGCCAATGGAGCAAAAATCTAATATTCCACCTAATGGCTATCGATTGAAAGATTAGTCATTCATTCATCCCAGTTATCCAGAAATCGGAATGAGATTGTCCCAATTCTTTTTTTTTTTTCACCGCTGGTTTTAAATTTGGCTGAAAGTGGGATGTTGGCGTTTTTTCATGGAAACTCGCGCTGTGATTCGCATCCCGCTGGATATTTGATGTATTGACAGATGCGGATGGTTACTACATCGTTTTCGTTTTAGGTCTTCAGCTAAGAATTATTGGAATGTTGCCACTTCCTCCAATAAGCGGAAATCTTGAAAAATTGCTGCGCGCGAACCATTGTAGGCGAATCGACTGAATGAACATTGGAACGACTTTCAGGTCCTTTACTTCGTACTTTTACTTGTTCTTTTTACGATAAAGGAACCACTTCAAAATGAGGTGATTGTCCATATTGGTTAGCTTTGTGGTGGCTATTCGTTCGTTTTGTTGCAGTTTCCATGTCGTTCAAATTCATTTGCATTTCGGGTTCACTTGCAATTTGATTGCGTCTTTGATTGTGCCGTAATCATGAAAGTTGGATTATGCGGTACAGTACACTTGTATGTACTAGCTGGAAAAACCAAAAGCTTCTCACATTCTAGTTAACTAAATAAAAATAAAATCTTAACCTTAACCACGTTATTGTAAACTCCTTATTAGCTTCTAACAAACCAGTGTAAACAACAAAAATACATTTCAGAGAATATACAGTCACACATGGGTTCTACAAACGCCACTTTTGTCAGTGTCTTATTGAAAATTCTAACCTGGACAATAACCTATATAGGCACCGAATTTCGTGCAAATTAACACCAACAAACAGGAATAAAAATAATGTATGCTGTTTTAAAGGTGAATTGTTAATAATGATGGGGAAAGCTCGTTTTCTCAATCACGAACTTCATTATTATAATTTATATTTTATGTCCCCTTGTTGTTATGGAAACATACAAAGAGCCATTTTTCTTATTGTTATAGTTTTATTTACGTTCATGTTTTGGAAACTAGGGGACTATGCTGTACGTTCGGAGCAAGGAAAATGTATTGTTTCAAATGGGTTTTTAACCTTGTGGCATTCTTCTGTCCCTGTACTTAGCGTCATGTTCCGTTTTATGTGTTAGGTTATTGTGTATCGTAATATCACGACTGCACTGATGGGAATGGCATTAATAGCAGAATGGACTAATAGTTCAGTGACTGTTGTTGTTTGAACTTTGTTGGCGCAGTTTGTATGCAATGGTCGCCCCGCTTGTTTGGTGTTGTAAACTTAACGATTGCGAGTCATTGCACATTGATCTGATCTGTGCAGGAGTTGAACAAATTGCTCTTATCACTTTATTGTCAAGCTGTCAAATCATACGGAACCAATCAGTTGAATCGTTCGCCATCGGTTATTACCACCACTAGTTTCCCCACACTGACTGTTATCAATGACAAACGACACGCGATGAATTAGATTTCCACCTCATCATTGCTTATTAAAATATCACAGTCATTGCTCGTTGTGTGTGTGTCTACCCACTCTATATCTCGCTATTCATCTCTATTATTTTGCATGGCTCGTTGCTACGAAACCAGGAGTTGACTCCAATCGGGATAGTAACGAAATTTCAACTCGGTCGGTGGTTGGTTGGTTACCGTGCCTATCTGCATATTATTCCCTTTTGCCAGTAACAACCTTAAAGCCACACGCAGTCAGTGCATCGGGCTACTGTCATCGTAAAGAATGTCTGCAACGACTTTCAAAAGCTTGTAAAATTAACCCCGTTTGCATCGATGGAATATTTAAATCATTTCCAAGTTCAAAGATCTCCCCCGGCTAGAGCCTGAAAACCAAGCGTTTCCGCCATTGGAGCCAAAGGGTTAAAGTTCTCATTGTTCCATAATGGAAAGCGTGTCTTTTCGCATTCGAACCAATGAAGTTTCTCCCGGATTATTCAAAGATTAGGAAGTTGCACCAATGCTGTGCCCTCGTTTCCAAAATAGGCACATAGCCATTGCAATTTTGTTATTCTGAATATTTTAAAGATGAGAGACCGTTTTCGGTACAATACCGATACTTCCGTTTTTACTCTTCACATTGCAGTTTAACCGGATCGAACCCCCGCGTTCATTTCACTCGACTAACGCTGAATCATGTTCGGAATTTTGTTCTTAGCGAGGGATAATGCCAGTCTATTGTAAGGTTTATTTGTAGTGGCAGTTGGTGAATTTAATAAACCCCAACTCCAGTTTGCGTCGTTAATCCACACAGAAATAATTGCTTTGCGTTTATTTTGGTCTATTCAAGAATGAAACTTTTGAGGAGAGATTTGTCATACATCGTACCATCCACCGTGTGTATACGTTCTTGAAGCTGTCGGGTCTTGACCAACTTATATAGTGCTCTTTAGGTTTTGTATTTCTGTGGGTGCCATATAACACCATATAACAAGCCTTTTGGCAGTTGGTGCGCCTCTCAAACCCAAATAACTAACTAACTTTGTCATATCATGTGTGTAGTAATATGTAGGGGAGACTGGGGTAAGTTGTTACACTGGGTGTGTTGTTACATTGAAGTTATTTCACCATCTATTAGGGGTATCACGTTTCCCGTCAGTGGTCATGTGTTAAACAGGGTGGGAAACTATTACAGTTAGTATCGTAGAGTGACAAGAAACTGGACGGCTGTCATTGAAGGTTTTGTGTTGTTGGATGATCAAAGTAAATTTTCGCTTAATTGTTCAATGGTTTATTTGGCCAAGAAGGATCAAGTCACGTGTAGTTATCATTTACTATACAAATGCGATCAATATTTGCCTTTAAATTGGTGGATGTAACAATTTTCTACAACGCAAAGATTTGGATCAGTAAATACTTAATCAAAATGGCATCGTCCGGGTAGGTTATTAACTACCACTTCCTTAAACGTTGAAACCTTGATGTTGGTTAACTGTGACGTTGGAAGTGGTGTAAGTGTTTTTTACTAATTGGAATAAATTATTTGAAATGTTATGCTAATAAATATATTTTACAAGTTACTTTATAACTTTTTCATACACATTCCAAAATGTGTGCTCAATAAAACAGGATATATTTATTCTGTAACAACATACTCCTGGCTAAGTGACAACTTACCCAATACCGGGGTATGTTTTTAGAGTTTATATGACTATGCAAAAAAGTAGATTTTAAGCACGTGCATGAAAACTTAGGGATCCAAAAAAATTACGAAGTATTTATGAAAGTTCACATTTTCAAATTCCATAAATATCAATTTCATACTTGTCACACAAGTCTTGAAAAAAAATACAAAGCAAAGTTTGTATCAACTTAACCCAGTCTCACCACCTATATATATGACATACTATTCATTTTATTGTGCATATGCCTACATGTACCGAATATTGTATGTTACAGGCAATGCATAAAATTCAGACATTCTATGGAATGTAGCTTCTTTTGGCAAAGTATGAAATATCATCTTGTATACAACTATTTAGGTTAGTTAAGGTTATTTTAGGCATAGTTAACAACAGTTGCTCTGAAAAGATTTAAGCTTAGATTTAGGCCTTAATTTAACCAACCTAGATGCTTGCTTAAATTACTACACTACAAATTCGATTACCGGTATCCGAATGTAATGGGACTAAGTTTATTTCGGACAAACGAAAAGGATAATCTGGAATTTCAATTGTATGTACTGTACTTGGTTTGGTATTTAAAAAAATAAAGTTTTACAAGCTGAAACACGTGAAAAAAATGTATGTACAGTATTAACTTTCAATCATTTGTTTGACAAACTATTCATAAATAGCTATCTATATGTTACTAATTTTCGATAATGTATCAATTTTTATATTGAAATGACATATTTTGCCTAATTTAGATAAACTGGAATTTCAGATAATTGCGATTTGGATAATCGAGTTTTTAGTGTATTCCAATGTTAATTTCATACATTGCCAACACTTGACAGTCTAGACTCTAGAATGCCTGATTCTATACATTACCGGTAACGTATACTGTACACATACAGTTGGCCTACTGTTGACTACTGTATGTGGTACCATAATATATTGGAACAGTTTTACATGTCACTGAGCAATGAGTTGACTTTTATATCTTCAGTAACTTTACTTGAGACGCTCGTTTATTTTGTTCTTTTTGAATATGTGTTTGGAGTCTATTTTTATTATTTCATTACCTTCCGAGTAGGCTATATAATTTGTAATGATTTTGCAATTCCTCCTCCTCCTCCTTTGGTGTTAAGGTGAAAGATGGATGATGATGCTGTTGTTGTTGTTTGAGATGAAGAAGAAGAAGAAGAGGGAAAAAATGAAGTAGAAACGCAGCGACAAAAGATAAATTATGTGAGATTGGTTCCATGCTGATGGCATATTTTAAAATAAATTTACAGGCTATCAAGATAAAAGGGCCTATAAAGCAGTTTCGCTTTTCACTCGACTTAATGGTAGTCATGCTTGGTATGTAAAACGCTAGGCTGCTGAATTCATTAAGCCTACTACTACGCGCTCTTAATGTGCTACGCCATGTGGGAAGTTGCAGCGCTAGCTTCGAGCAAGCGGAATGGTCCGCTCGACAAAAGAAGTAAAATGCCCACTGCACATTGGTACTACTAATACTATACATATACTAACCCCCTTTACACACACATAAATAAAATGTAGATAGACCACTGCAGTGGGGTTTTAATTCGGTGCAGTGGCAACATCTTGTGTGGACTTTTACGTTTTCAGGGTTCAACCGTAAATTGACTTTTCCGAAAACAACAACCACCGTCTTGAAGGAGGTTTTCGGTTTGTTGCAATTCCTTTGATTACAACCCCGCAGATGGTGTTTGCAAACTGTTGCACCAGGATCAATGACACGAATAATACCTTTTGTCGTGCAGAAAATTGCTTTACCGATATTAATTGTAATGTGGGCGTCGGGTTTTTCTGGTTTTTTTTTTTTATTTTATTGTATTTGTTTTTATTTCTTTGTTTCTTGCTGAAAGTCGCAAGTGGCCGCGAATTTGTTTAGTCAAAATAGTGTTTATTTTTTTTTTAATTTGGTGCTTTAATGAATTTGTAGTTGGTTATAAAATATTAATTTTATGCAGCTTAAGATGTTTTAATTCATTAATTTAAATTTTGTGGGTGCGTTCGTGCTACAGCACTAGTTTTTTAAACTCTTTTATTTAACTTACTCTGAGGTCGAAGTGGTTCAACACCTGCTCTTGTGTTTTTGGTAGATTCCCGATGACTTAACAACGCTGAAAGTTTGAACACAGGCTGGGGTCAAAATTTTGTTGTATCAAATTCAATTCACGGTCCAGTCAATTCTGAGCTTTTGTCACACGAAGGACCCGTTTTTTCTCGTAAAGTGTATGCTGACGCTATACCTACATTTTAAGCCATTTCAAGCCACCACACATTTTTGTACACACAGATAAATGCTTTTTTTCTTATATATATAGTTCACTACTACTTATAGTGTGCTACCTCATTACGTGAGTATCCATTCATTGCCGAGATTATAAAATCGATCCATCCAAATAAACACTTAACATAGTTCAGCCAAAAATTTATATATGTTTGTTTCAGTAATTACGAGGTTGTAAAAGAGGTTATCAAAAATGCAGGTTCTTAAATTACTTGTTGTTTTAATGTAGTCATTTAATTCCAGTTTCCATGGATAATAGTACTTTACCGGAAAGACTTTACAAACATTTTTTTTCCACTGTGTAAGTGAAGAAGTAAAAATGTGGAAACTATTTTGACTCATATTCCCACTTCAGTTTTAAGATATTTCGTGAAACAGTTTATGCTTTAAAAATGACAAGGGAAGTGCTTGGCTTTTCGGTTTACGATTGTTTTGTTTAACGATTTTATATAAAAAATATGTTTCGTAACCTAGGGTTACGGCAGTACCCTTTCGAAAAGTAGATATGCCATTCCATCTTGTATAATAAATAAATGAAAAATTTTGAATCGTGTTCTACGCGTATGAAAACAAACAAAGCTTTGGAGTGAGTTACAACGTAATATATGTTTAAACACGTTTTTGAAATTAGGTTTTCGAATTTTTCATTCGAAAGATTGGATTACTCACAAATGGTTTCTGTTGTTCGGATATGTGTATTTCTTCATAATGGTAGAAAAGAAAGCGTGAGGGTATGTCTATTGATTGGAATTGCAAATGTACATATACAATGTGGGTGAGGGGATTGTTTGCGAAAATGGCCAAATTCGATTTGAAACAACTCGAATCGAATTGTTTGCACGTTGTTTTAGTAATTGAATTGGTATTCGTAAGTGGGGTTGTTCTTTAGTTTGTGTGTTTTTTTTTCTCTCTCTCTCTCTCTAAAATAGTTAATTGTTTTAAATATTTAATTGCATGGAATGGAACTGGGAATTTCGAAAACAACTTTGTGAACAACTTGTATAGAGAAGGAAAACGCAATTCGAAAGTTTTTGTAAAATTCATGGATTGCTTTTTCTGCCAAAGTTTGGACTAATGTGTATATATATATTTATATATGTATATACAGGTGTGTGTGTGTGTGTGTGTGTAAGAAGTTGTACCGTGTATTCAAATTTTATTAGGAATGCTACGTGGAATAGAATTTATGGTACATTTTAAAAATTCCATATCCAAAGTTATTTTGTTTGAGAAATGAAAAAGTTTCACAGGGAAGCGCGCGCGCACAGAACTTGATACTCTTGATAGAAAATATTTTTATCATCACGGAATTTCATTTTCATTTTCCAAGAATGGTAAACATTTTTCATCTACTACGTATAATTTTTTTTCTTTCGCTTTTTCTTTTGTGAATGTGTGTACGAGTTTCTCGTTTCGATTCTCGTGATCGATGAGATGCGAGATTTTTTTTTCTTCCAATTTTTTTTTTATGTGTGTATGTTCCGAATGGGATTTCGTAGAATGAGACCTATACATCATGTTTAGAAAGTTTCCCCCTTTTTGGTTCATTTTGTTTATTTTTTTGTTTATTCTTTTTTCGGTTTGTTTGTTGAGGATAAATCTGTGAGTAAAGCAAATGGATCAGTGAGTCATCATCAATCAATGAACCTTTAAGCTTAACCAATTTGTAGAGTATCGAAACACATGCAACTTCCATTATCTAGTCTCCTATCAAACCCAAAGATAGTGAATCGAGTTTGTTTTTTTTATCTGTTTTGTTTGGTTTACAGGTTCCGGGTTTTAACTCCGTCCCCACCCTTCTCTTTATATAGTACTGTACATGCTTATCATCATTGCTATGAAATAAATTGGATAGATAAGAGATCACACGGTGGATTAATGGCGTATAGTAAAGAGGAAGTAGTTGGACAGAGCGATTTTGGCTCAACGGAGCATTTCCTCTTTAACACTAGGCTTATATTGGCCTGAGTTTAAAAGGTCATTGGGAAGATGTCCGAAACACGTTGATTGTTTTCATTGTCAAGGATTAGTGCTCTATTGTTTGGTTTATTTATTTTTTTTATTCTATACAGTTGTGAGAAATGAAAATGAAGTAGGAAGATTATTCACATTGAAAGTAAGTGAAATGTTTCATCTACGAGTTCATGACCACATCACGTGACCTACTTGAAAATTGCGGTTAATCATGAATGAAGTTGAATCTCGTGTCAGATGTTGTGGACTGCTACTAATCAGGTATGTAATTTTAGTAAAAAAATTGTAATTAATATTCGACTTGGTAAACATGCAGTTCAGGTTCTCAAAATGGCGGCACGGAAGATAAGCCCATAGAGACCGAATCAGGTTAATTTAAAAACTAAAATATGTAAAGTGTGCAGAGGCCGGGTTAGATTAGACTCATCAATTACAAATGTGTTTCATGTAATTTTGTTTGTTTTAATCTAACCCGGTCTTTGAACCAATATTCCGAACTTTGGCTTTCGGTGCCGCCATTTGAGGACTTAGAATATACGTTTTTACGTTTATTGTTTGTTTTTATTTTGACAAACAGTAATTTTTCTGACCATGTTTCGACGCTCAGTATACTTCATCGGTAGCTAATGTAATGTTAGTAAGTAGAGCTCTCATGATATTTATTGCTATTTAAACGTCTCCATATAAATTTAATATTTTTGTGAGCTTGTTTTATTCTCTTCGTCAACAGTTAGAGCTTCGAAACATCGTAGGATTAATTTTAAATTTATAGGAAAAACGAATACATAAACCAAACGTAATCAAATGCATTCCAAAATCCTTAAAAGAACTGGCATCTTGCCTTTTTTTTTTTTTTTTAAGTTGAAACAAAAAAGGCGCGTAGTAGCAAAATCGCATAAATCGAGGAGCTAACTGCATATAATATTGGGTATCACACTTCAAAACGTATAATGCGCGTGAACAAGTGCAAAAGAACTTCGATAGTCTGTAAGAGTTCAATTTCATTATTCTGTTTGTCTAATAAGAGATATAGGCCTACTTGTAGCCTACAGTAGAGTTCACGTAACCACATTGGTAATTGTAATCACCCTGGACAGCAAATGCTCACCCTATACAAATGGTTGATGATGAATGAGAAAACAAGTGTTGTTTATGGATGCACAGACAACATGTGTAAATTACTTACATGGAATGAAAGTAGACAAAAAGATACGGTAAACGTTACATAGTAGTAAAATCTCTTAAATCGTATTAACTACTAAAGTGTATGTACACATAAAAGCGTCCATGTTTTCTGCGAGTTTTGCATGTTTGTTTTTTTTTTTTTTTGGTTAAACTGCTTGAAAATCTGCTGTTTTTGATGCATGTTGCTGATAAATCGCTCAAAAACGTGTTGAATTTGAGCGAACACGTGCGAACGTGTACACGCAGTACTTTTCGAGGTGCAACATGTTTTTGGACTTCATCTTCATTCTTCTGGTAGATGTTGTTTCACTCGGTTTTTCTTTTTCGGGGTTTTTCTCGGTAAGGTGGAGAGGTTTGAAAGCGGCTTGTGTGTGTGCTCGTTGTAATGGAGATTACCACTTGTCCATTGGCTAAAGCCAACGGATACCATGTTCATTTCCGGAACAAACTTTGCACATCCGTTTTCAAACGACTTGTTCTTTCTCTTGCGGTTTGAAAAGTCCTCAGTGGGGCTCCCAACAGCAGGCTTGACACGAGTTTTCCATTCGATGGCAACGGCCTTGTACCAGCTCTTCACCATATAACCACCAACTTTGTCCTTCATTACATAGTAAATCTACAACCCAGTGGCCACCTGCTGACTTTGGAACTTTGTTTGGAAGTACTAACTGTTGGCAAAGTGACTCGTTGTGAGGGGCAGTTGACTGGCCTCATTGCCATTACGACTCTAGCAGTCGCTCTAGTGAAATGTCTTGTAGACTAAAGTTAAGTTGAAATGGCTTGTTTTTCATTGGACGAAATGTCATCAAAGCATAAATGGAAATACTGACTTTTTTATTATGAAGAGATTTTTCAACTGGTTGGCAGAACGAAACAACAACTACCAAGTGGTCATGTTTATGTCGTTTGGCTCTTTTTCTTGAAGGTTTCGTTGGTCTAGACATGTTTGGAAGTTTTAAGTACCAATGATGTTTTTTGATTGGATGTGAAGATAGAAAAGAAAAAAGACTGAAAAAAGTAAAAAATCTTTGAAAATTTAATTTTGCTTGAATTTGGTAACAAAATTTAAGAACTATATTACATAGGGGGATGTATAATAAAGTGATCCAGGACTCGTGTGTGTCATCACTAAAACTTGAGCTGTACATGAATTTAATATATTTGCATGGTATTTCTATTTTTTTCAATTTGACTTAATTTGCTTTGAAAACAAAACAAAACATGTGGTTTGTATTGTTTTTATACTAGTACTGGATATGACGTTTCGCACACCATGTATAATACGTGGTTTTATACTGGGTTAAAATGGGTTCTTTTTCACTTCTTTTCGTTGAATCTCTTTGTCTTAAAAAACCATCAACTCTTAGTGTTGGTGTTTGTTTGGGTTTTTTTTTTTAAAGTCTTGACACGGTAAGTGCAAACGTGCCAAAATGGTCGAGTGGTAGAAAAATGAGAGGTTTGTCGCTTTTCTACTTTAATTACCAACGAAGATGGAGAGAGGCGAGAAAGAACGTGTCGACAAAGCAAAAGTGACGATAAGAACCCCTCGTGTTTTATTTTTCAACTAACACCAACACCAGCAGTTGTGGTGTGGCAGTTGTCTTTAGCATATTCGTGCAACGTCTTTTAACGCCATAACGGCGAATTTATCGCACTTTTCATTCTCTTTCCTTTTTTTGTTTTTCTCTTTCTCTTCATGTGCCTCCATCTTGTGTTTTGGTCGGTGGTGTTCTTGGAAAGTGCCTAGCACAATGGTCCAATTGTGTGCCAGGCGAAGGGCGAAAAGAAGAGGGGGTTAAAAGTGCTATAGTTCACTTAATGGAGAAGGTGCGACGAGGATCTCATTGTGCGAGGTCGGGACGACGAGAATTATGAAAATGCGAATGGAATTTCTAATTAGAGGATAAACGGGTTGAGGTGGGAAACGAAGCGTGCACCTTGCTTTTAGGTGATTCGCATAGACAGACAGACAGTCAGACACCGACGACACTCATAGAAGAGAATGTTTGTGGTGGGGGTTGTTGGAACTGTGCTGCTTTTAGTTGTGCCTAATTTGGAAATTTGTCGTGACAGTTTGGGAAGCGAGTGTCAAAAGTTAGCCCCCTCTATTATGGTAGAGGAAAAGGTTAGAGAAGTCTCACGTCGTGTGTTTGTTAGTGAGTGGTGGTGGTAGTAGTGATGGTGGTAGTGGAGTTGCTACATAGCTAGTTACTGGCTCAATAAATTATTCACACAACGTCGAGTGTCAATAGGATCAGGCGTGACAACCGTTTTGCAAAACATGTCTTTCATCAATAATCCCATTTGTACCACAGCTCTGAACATGGACTAGGTCGACGACTACAACTTTCAAAATGGTTGTGTTGGAATGGGGGGAAAACCTATCCTATTTATCCTTATGGGGATTACAAATCGAGAACTGAGGAAAGGTTTTCCCCTACTCTCTCACTCTCTCGTTTTAAAGTTGTTTTTTTTTCTCTTTTAGTTTGTTCCAATTCCATTAGTGAGATTAAAACTAGCAACTGCTCGTGTTCGGATGCTACTGGAATGCTTTTATTTGATGGTCCTAAGGCGATTTCTTGAATATCCATTTTTTTTCTTCTTATTTATCGTTTTTTTTTATATATATTATTTTTAAATCAGGTATTGCCATGATATGATCCGATTGCCGATTTTGAAGGATTTGACGAAACAAGGCGGAAAATTTCATTTATCTGCTTGTAAAATCGATGTCGATAATCCATCTAGGAAAGTTCTTGAGCTGATTACGTGTAAAGTTTCGAAATCTCGGGATGTTATTGTTTTTTCAAGAAATCTTGCTGTGTGTTTCTTAATTGTCTCAAAAATTTAATGCCCTAATAACTACAAAATAATTGCTAAAAGGTCAAAATAATTAATAATTTATGGTTTTGGAACAATGTTTTTAGTTTTTTCCGACTCGTATATTTGGATTAGTAACAAGGATTTATTTTAACAGGCAATTCTTGTTAGTGAGGATTGTTTTTTAAATGACACGTACATTTCTTTAAATCTCTGTTTAGTTGTTCATCTGTTAACCATTTTCTTTGGATTCATTGTAGAACCCTAAAGTGTTTTTCACAGTGTTTAAAGATTCATTTAATAGACAAATAGAGTAATAGTGCTTTAATATACAGTCAATAGACATATCTCCGTCTCATTTCTTGTTATACACGATTAAATATTTGGTTAGCACGAGCACTTAATTTCAGGTTATATTCCGTATTTGGCTGGCTAGTAGAACTGAACACTCAAACACTGTTCTCCTGTCATTTATAATAATACATAACTATAGACATACAGTATATAGGTTTACTGTATATAGGTATAGTATATATAGGTTTTCAAGTAAATTGTTTACGAACGAGTAATAATGCCAATTAACGCGTGATAAGCTAATATAACCAGGCCACGTGTTTTGGCTGTATGCTTTAACTAGAAAAAACAAAACAGTTTTGAAAATATTTTATGCTGTAAATTTACACTGTACTACTTTGCATTCGCGTTAGTATTCATTCGCTAATTAGCCCTAGGTATGTGCGATGTTTACGGGAAAGCCTTCAAAAGCTGTAGCTATAGCGTAATGTTATGCATTCAAATTCAAAAGCTGTAGCAATGGGCTGTGCTCTGCAGGAAAGCGCTGCACAGCTGTGTCATACAGAAGAGCTAAAGTTTTTATTCTAGAAATCAAACTTCATAATGAATCGATGATTAAATCACATGATGCAATTAAGTAGACCCTATTCTTCTTCAACTTTAATAATTTTCGAGCCGAAATACGTATCTGGTGTCACCAAAGGGATGTTACACGTGCTTTTGTTTAACTTTTTAATGCGCACGCACATGCCCCACGATGCTTCGCATAACGTTTTTATAGTTGTTGATCAAGGTTGACACCATTGGGTGACGGTAACCGTGCTCCATGAGTAACGGCACCAATCTTGGTGACGCCACTGGAAACAACACATGGTTTAAATATTGTACTGTGTACATTTAAGTAATGATTTATGAAAATTGAACGAAGATTTTCGAATTGCTTAGTAAATTCGATGGATCTAATATGAGCGTTTGGAAATGAATCTTAGTAAACATGGATTTGATTTCGAAAGCATAATTGTCTCCCCGAAAAACATAATACAGGGTTATGCATAATTCCGTGACACATTACCACTTCGCAAATTTAACCACTCCGTCAATTAATCACTTCACTTCTCAACACAATTTCACTGTCGGTAGACATTACACGATTATAAATTTTGTCCCTTACATGTGTGCATACACGTGTAGGGGTCAAAATTTAAAATCGTGTAATGTCTACTACCTCGTCAGCAAATGTGGACGTATTGAACATTTATGAACTATCTAAAAAATAGTTCAGTTTTCGGTTCAAATAGTTGAAATAGTGTCACAGTTTTTCAGTGTCTCGGACTCGGATATATTTTTGGCGAGGAGGGGGGGGGGTGTAAAACAATACACAAACATTATTTTTGATAAATCCTTACAAGCAAAATTTGCGTTTTGGAGTTAAATGTTTGATCTTCATGGACATAACATTAAAAAGTCATCAACGTCACATTTGAAATTTTGATGATAAGACATTCAATCAAATTAATTTGCACATATTTTGTCCTCTGTAATGACTCGAAGGTCATTCCTTAAAATTAAAAATAAAATAAAAAATAAAATTTGTTGAGTTCATTCAGTACATTTGCGAAAAACTGCCTCCTAGCGGAAAACCACGGCAACTACGCGCGTGCATTTAAAAAAAAAAAATCAAACTCGGAGAGTTCACCTTTCGTTCAGTATAATACAATCACAGATCCATGAGTAGTTACAGAGTGGTGAATTTTTGTAATGTGTCACGGAATTATGAATAACCCTGTGTATTACTAGCCAACAAAAAATGGAAAAGGGAAAGTTTTCATTTTACCGACCAGGTTGACCTTAACGTTTAGCCTTCTTCCTTGATGATTCGTCTGGTAGAAGAAAAAGTAAAGTGTGTGTGAGAAAGACACGTGATCTGTATGCAGAACCATGTCTAACCACGCTTAGAGATGGCTGTGTAAACAGTTCACGTGTCTCCCTCGCACTTTCTTTGTTAGTCTATTTGAGTCATCTGACGAAGCCTCTGGGAAAGACGAAACGTCGTGAGGTGTAAACAAAAAAAGTTGACCCGGTTAATAGGTAAAATTTAAAAAAAAAAATTTTTCACTGGTGATAAGTTATTAATCTGTCATTATTTTGTTTTGTTTTGGTTAATTATTTCTTGTTAGTCCGGATTTTAAAGAAGAAAAACACTCGTGGCTTTGGGAGAGTCGGTTAGATGGGGCGTTTTGCATATTTAAAATGTCGTTTAAAACGGTTCCTCCGGAACGTCATTTAGGATGGAAAGTGATTTGCATACATTACGTCGAACGACCTTTGATTTAATTGATGCCTACCACAATGTAGATCACAATGAATATTCCGCACAGTGTTTTCAATGTAGTAGTAGTAGTATTCCAAGCATTTGCAGTGATGAATGGCGGAACTCTTAACGGCCGCAGCCTTCCGCACTGAACTATACTACCACCACCATGGTGGTAGTAGTAGTAGTAGTAAGGATTTTCTACATTTGCCTTTTGCTAGAGGGGGGAAAATCCATACCTGTCTCTTTTTTTTTCTTTTACGTTTTTTTCTTACTTCTAGAAGTAGTAAAGAGTTTGGAGCTATTCCTTCGCTCTGGGGGAAATTGGGCGTTGGCGAGAATCTTTTATCACTCCCTAGCATTGAATATTCATGGCGGAAAGGGAACGATTGAAGAAGGGGCCACTCCATTTCCTCTGCTCGAAATCAATATTTTCATTTAAATTATCAATCGATTTCGAAGCGGATGGAAAAGTTGCGCTTGCTGTACTACTATTTTTACCTGTTTTTCTTTTTTTTTGTTGTTATTGTTGTTGTACTTTTTATTTTATATTTTATTTTGAGAGAAAAATTGTTCACTCGGATATATTGTTCGGTGTGTTTTGGAACTTCCGCTGCTGATGCAACATCCAGTGAGCGATTCACGAAACAAAAGATCATGTTCAACCCAACTTATTGGAAGAGATAAAAGTCGATGGAAAAGCCGAGTTGAGTGTGTGTACGTGCTGCACGTGACGTAAAAGAACGTTTTTGGGGGAAATGGTTGGCAGGAAACGTTAGACCTTTCGGAAACAGCGAAGTTACTATCCTGAAATGGATGCCCAAAGTCCTGAACGTGTCACTAAACGGACTTTTCGAAGACAAAGTTTTAATCAACTTTTTTTTTGCAGGTACACGTTGTTGTCGAAATGGTTTTGGATTTAGCGCTAAATATACAGGTAAACTTGGTGAACTTATGTAGGTATGTTTTCAAAGTAAAACATAGTAAAAAACTCAGTTATCAGGCATTTGTGGGGCATTATCTTCTATATATACAGTATATAAAAGGCAAATGTTTAGCATTGTCACGCAGGATTTTGAGAAATGCTGAACCGATTTTTAAGTTGTTTTTTTTTTGTTATGTGGCTCATAAAATCGACTTTGTTCAAGGAAATAACCGTTCTGGATAATCATCTGTAAATTAATTAATAGTTTATCAGTTATCTGGGAAGAAATAATCGAAATAATTAGAATAAAAATTGTGATTCGAATTTGTTTATGTATTATGATACCATCTATTAAAAAATCATTCAGGTGTCAGGTTGTAGTTCCAGAATAGTGCGCGGGCGAAGCCGTGGGGGCATTGCTAGTTGGTTCAAATTTCAAAATTTAACATGCTTTCAAAATATATTTTTATAACAAACAAGCACTGCATATCTATGCTTAAAAAAACTTTTTTTAAAGTAATGGTTCTTAATGAGTGTAGAAAGGCGGATTAATGAGGTTCAAATGTATTGTAGTGCGTGGGTGACTTTCTGGACTACAGTTTTTTTTCGTTTTGTTTTTTTTTACGTATATCCCTGTTTTGCATAATTTCTTTTGTATCGGGTTCTATCTCCTATAAAACACTGTTCCTTTTAGCGGCAGTAGTAAAGTCTAGTTAAGCACAGTAAAGACTACGGTGAACAACGTAAAACGAGCAAACGGTAGCGAAATGGTTGGTGTTCATTTTAGTGCTCTACAATGGCTTATTTATTATGCAGACCTAGAGAGAAAGTGTTTGCCACGAAAATCTCCATATTAAATAGAGCGTGTTGCTTTGGGCGCGATGTATAGACTTTGTAAAGTGTATTATCTAGCCCAAAAAAAGAGAGAGAACAGCGCAAAAGAGAAACTCGATGCCTTGTAAAACACGGAAAGAATTAATGGTATTTTTCTACCAAAAAAGATGGGCATAGAATTGAAAAAAAAAATATATTTTTATCTCTCCTTAAGAGTGGGAAAATACACGTGTTCAACGAGCTGTGGAATAAAACTCGGTATATTACAAGAAGAAAAAAAAATAATAATAGTAAAAATGGGAGCATTGAAAATGGTGGTTGAGATCGATAAATGTCTTTCAGTGCTTGGGTTGCATTTTCATAATGCGTTCCGCTCGAGTGTTGAAGGATTTTCAGTGGTCTACAGGGTGACCAAGTGAAATGAATGGGGGCCCCGAGTACATCTAGAAATTGCTGATGTCAATGAGGGAAGAGAATGCTGCTTCGTCATTCGATCGATATACCCCCTTCTATAGAAAAGAAAGGAAACCGAACAAATAGAAGAAAGAAAGAAAAAAGGATGGCGTCTACAATGGATAAATTATTCATTCTATCGAAAATTTGTTTCGAGTAAACCGGATACGATCTGCGTTTCTGCTCGTGATTGGAATATGATGAAAAGAGAGAGGGTAAGAAATTGTTGTGGTCATACAGATAAACAAGATATATTGATTTTTTGTTTCGTATCTAGTACAAACACGGGTGTGTTTGGCTTTTTTGTGTGTTTGTTTTTACCTTCATGCGCGATCAATAACACGGGACTTTATTCTTTGGCATTTCGAAGAAGTAAATCCTGCTTAAAATATTTTTATTTTATTTTTTTTCAATTATAGTAAAAGCTGGGTTGGGTTGGTGAAGATCGATTTGTAGAGTACTAGGTCATGTGAAATTATCTTACATGTACAGGGTGCATTTTAAAGATGCATTTTAGTGTTACGTTACGATTAGTCTCCACAAGCATAACCAAAAACCATAAGCATAGACTAAAGAGTTACACCTTAGTCTATGCCATAGGTAATTAAAAACTCTATACGGGCAAAAATATTTTGCTGGGGTAGTAACATATATGAAAACTATTGATAAACTTTTTTATTGAATTTACATCCCATTGACAGCAATACATAGGAACTAGAAAAATATTACAAAGAGTATATAATATGTGTTTGAATATATATATTTTTTAAAGTGAATACATATTTTGGTACATTTAGTGAAGGTACATGTTGACACTTATATGAAATACACATACACATGCCGGTATCGTATGACCTCTATATAACTACTAGAATATTGATTTGCAATAATCTGGTCTACTGGTACAATTGAGGAGTTGGGTGGAATAACGGCGTAACTCAAAAAATGTAGTTTTGAGAAAAAGGATAAAAACTTTTGGCATCTTCAAATTTAAGATTAAAAATTTGTCATCTGTATGTTTATAGAAGGAAAATGTGTTACTTTTAGTTGACAGACGTCAAGTTACAGGCTAATTGAAAAAAATGCAATTACGCCGTTATTCCAAATATAAAGCTAATTTATAAATGCATTTACGCCTCTTTTCCAAAGATTAGTACCGGTAAATTTTTCATTGTTTTGGAAGTGAAACCCGCAAATGAAATAAGAAATGAAGAGACAAAAAGAAAGAAAAGATAAAAAGTGACAATTTTCGCGTCTATATTTTTGCTCTAAAAAGTTCTAAAGTAGTGCAAATTATATGCAACCCTTTATGGTAGACTGGTCTAAAACTATTCAATATATGCATTTTGAGGAATAACGACGTAAGAGGATTTACGCCGTTTTTTCACCCAACTCCTCAATTTATAATATCGCCGGTGTGTGACACTACGATTTTTAATTAATTTAATTTTAATTTTATTGATACTGTCCAAAGGATAAATAAAGAAATGGGTTACAAAGTATAATTTATACGGCTTTTAGTACACTGGGTTACAATTTCACATCACCATATTATTGCAATTCTCTGACGTCAGCATCATGAAAACCAGCGTTCACTTTTTTCACGATCGACTTCAGTTGATAACAAATTGTAATCTTATCCAACCCATCAACCCACGCGAATGATGCAAACCCGTTTTTTAATTTTGAAAACTACATCTGCCGAACCACGTGATTGGCTAGCTCCAATGTAACTAGCTCAAATTTTGTGGCTGAACCACAACGCCTGCAACTTTGCAACTTGAGAATGCAACCGAGAAAAAAAAATACAAATAACGTCACGTGTAATTTACTTGAGCAAGGAATTATTATATGAGAATTGATGTATATTAAATTTTACATAAACATGTAATTACACGTAAAAATATTTTAATTATAATTTGTTTCCCATTTGAAATCGTGACAGTAGCAGCCGCAGAGAAAAAAATCGCAGTAAAATCGATCGTGTCATACCCCCTTAATGCTGATTTGTAAGGTTTTTGTTGTCACATAAATTTATTTTTTTTAAATTACGAAATGGTGATGTTGATGAATTTTGATTGCCCATGTATATTTTTAGGCACTGGCGAGCTACTAGGAGTTGATTCCTTGTATAGCCCCAGTGGTGCAAAGGTAGCATACTCGAACGTCATGTTTGAGTGATCCAGGGTTCGAGTCCCGGTTGGGGGAGGGAACAACTACTTCTGCTTGACAGTGCTACTTTAGTCCTAATAATATATTTATGATATATCGTAAATCGAGAAGAACTTTATTTTGAGTTATTTAATGAACATTACGGAGATTTCGATGTTAAAAGATGAGCAGTTTTAATTGCTCGTTTATTGCCGCAATGATATCAATTAAACTAATTCACCATGTTAGCGAATTATTATCATATGCCGTAAAATCATTACACGTAACTCGAACGTGAAATGGGATATTAAATAACTTTTTAAAATATGTCATTGAATCTCATTTTTCCCCTCATTTATCGGTTTAAAAAAAAATATTCGACTTCAAAATTTTTGAATCACAAACTTAATAATTTTACGGTGTAAATAGCTATTTAAAAATTAACATAAGCTTGTTTGCATACTAATGAACTAGCCTTCATCCAGGTGCAAAAGAAGAAAAAAAGATAACATGCGAATACAACGTTAGCGATGCAATCACGTGATCATTAGCATACTTTGATGGAGTGCACGTGTTGCTTTAGTTTTCCTTATTGTTATCGATTGGTGAAAATGGCGCTTGCTACGAAGAATCGCGTTTTTCTCTCCAAAAAAAAGATGGGAGTTCAAAAATTAATGTGACTGAATATGTTTAATTAACAAGTTGTCGTATGCTGGTGGACATATTTGTTTTCGACTCAAAAGACTGAACTAGACGAGACATTAGAAAATGGATCGTCGCCAGAAATTATCATCGTCTGCTTCCCACGCAACGTGCATTCGTTAGATATACAAGTTTCCATTGCAGTTAAAGGTACGTGTTAAGTTGTTTATTTTATCACGTGAAAACAAAAGGTTCTTTTGTCATTATATCGAAGCCATGATCGTATGCGTTGCTTATAGACTACGTTGTGTTATTATACTTCTTATTCATGTATGTGTACTATAAAGTTTATAATAGTGGAGGTCTGCCTAGTCACAAAATGTGACTACATTTCCCCTCCTACCATAATAAACACAGACATTAACCACCATTATAAACAAATACAATATTATACATTAAAATGCTTTTTAAGCATAATCTTTATATACCTATACTTATTATGCAGTCTACAGATATACTGTAGGTACATACATAGTGCACAAAAGCAATTTTTGATTTCTGTGTTTCGATTTATGCTAAATTTGATTCATGAGAATTAAAACTTACGCAATCTCTAATTTCATATACAATTTATGTGTGTTTTGAGTAACTCCATTTTATGTTTCTGCACGTTTCGATTTATGCGACTTTTGATTAAAGCGAATTTCGATTTATGTGAAATTGAATTTATGCGATCGTTTAGTGATTCGGTATTGGATTTATGCGAGTTTTGAGTAACCCCATTTTAGATTTCTGCAATTTTCGATTTATTTATATGTGTGATTTTACATTGCACTTATGTGGTTTTTGATTTATGCGGATCTCGTTTTATGCGATTTTGGTACATTGGACTATACAATATATTTTCGTAAACGACTGTAGATGGTTCGTTATGTATACGTTATAGGATATATATACGTTCAATTCCAACTCAGTCATTCACACTTTGGTGGTTATAAAGATGATATAGTTGTTTTTTATATTAAAATTTATTTTGATATATTTTAATGTATCGATATTCGTATGTGATATTTCAATATTTCGATTTTTTTTTGGTATATATTTTATTTAACAAAATACAGAATCACGAAGTGCGTTACGTATTTGTAAAAGAGCTGTAGCTCCGTGACGTCATCACAAAATGGCTTTGCATTTCTATAAATGTTAAAGCAAGGTTGTGCATAATGCATAGTTTGTTATCGTTGAACGGGACTTTTAATTACACCTTATTATTATTTACTACGGATAAGGGGATGCCAAATAATATTTTAATCAGTGAGTCGGTCGATTTTTAAATTAAAGCATCCCTAGTCTGGTGACGCCCACGACTGAAGGATCTTGCGAAACGCCACAACGGAGACTTGGCTAAATTTTAAACCACACTACTGTATTAACTTTTGTTATAGCTTAACTTTCGTATCGTGTTAGAACCTTGTTTTCATTTTCATTTTATTTATTTATTTATTTTTTGCTTTTTGGTTTCGAAGAAACCTTTCCAAGTTTTGCCCCTCGGCTGGTTAATATTCATGGTGACGTTTTAATTTCCATTTTGCCTTCCAACTTCCAACTCGAAATTGAAAAATACCAGCAGCAGTTTACGAATGCTTTCTCGTAAATTAATAACGTGGGAATAGGTAAAATTATTCTGTATGTGGGTTGGTAGGAACATGGCGTCTAGTAAGTTTGGGTAGTCGTTGGTGAATGGGTTATGGAAAACGGCATCACACACACACACAATGTTATTAGTGTTGGGTTGTCGAGGAATGGAAAAGCTTGTTCCGCTGCCTTTTATGAGATTTTTCTTCCCCGCCGAGAATCATTAAAGGTTCCACGAACGACAGTTAGACATGACTTTTATCTCTTTCTTAAACTCTGTCTTTGCAACTAGGAACGAGGTAGTTGGAAGGCCATCAAATAGCGCTTTGGGTGCGAAAAGGTGGTCTTGCTCCTGCTACCATTCCACCTATATAGCTTGATGATGATGATTCTTTATATTTTTTTTCGTTTCTCGAGCTATAAAATTGGGCGAAATATATATTTTTATTATTTTAACACGTGTAAGGATTTTTGTAACTTTAATGGAAGAAAAGTTGGATTGAGGGTTTTAAATCGTTGTTACACTTTTCCTAGTCTTTTACAACGATGTGGTTTATGACCAGACCTTAACGTGAGAAGAATTTATTTTTTTGTGTTTCGTTTTTTTTTTTTTTGGGGAGGGGGGATATTGAAATGAAAAATTTAAATTTATTCTAGCAGTTCAAATTAGAAAGAAAAAAAAAGATTTATTGTAACATTGTTTTTTAACTATACTTAAAAGTTTTAATGTAAACCATAAATTATATTAAAACATGGTCACAAAGTATTGATAACTATCACCGATACTGTGAACAGATAATTTGATACGTTAAATGTATCAATTAAGCTAAAAAATAGTGCATCTTAAAGATTTCGGTTTCAGTTTTTATTTTTTCACTTCGATACTGCTGCCACAGTTCGCACGAATAGAGAATTATTTTATTTTTCTTAGTATTTATAAAACAAAATATATTGGATTAGGTATAAATTTAAATAGAATTATGTTACATTTATAATCTTAAATATTTTAGAAAATTACTTTTTTTTTTGTTTTGGTTGAATTTTGATTTTCGTGCAATGACAGTGTAAGCCAGTGTCATTGTACAGATGTCGTGTCTCGTTTTAAATTGCGTTTTATTAATGACCCTACTTAATAGATTCAATTAATTGACATTAAATTCATTGTCTACTTGACGGTGATGATTCACATGCACCCCTAATTTTGTAATGTTGTTATCCAAATGGTTAAAGCGTGATTTCACATAGTTGACACTTTATACGTATATCCCTGAAATCCATCATGATTGATTATCTTATGTAATAATTTGAACTGTATGATTGAGATCTTTGTGCTGGTTGGGATTTGTTTTTCTTTACAAACTTGTTTGTTTTTCTTAAATTTATGGGTTGTTTTGTAAATTTTATTTATTAGGAAGCTAGAAATAAATAATAAACCCGCATTCTACCGTACATAGACTTACGAATATCGAGATTGTTTAAACGCTTTCTCACACCCGCAATTTTTGGGGTGGCAGGTGGAGAAATTTTTGGACAACTGTAACGTCAGCGTCTTGTTAACCCCATTTTATTTGTTGGGCAAGAAGGCGAAGAAGGGGGGGGGACACCTTTTGAAGTCTCAAAAAATAAAAGACATCGAAAAAAAATTACATTTTATATTGTGTAAATTTAGTTTTTATGTCATTTTATGTAATGTAAGTTTTATTTCTATAGTATTCTGAAGTACGGTAATTATTTATATTAATTTATTATTAATGTTAAAATGGTAGGTCAGGCACGTCACTGAGAGATATACATTGATATTGAAACTTACTTTTTCTTAAAATATCTAATATCTGACAATATATACTGTCATAATCCTTTGTGGATTATCGGTATTTATTTGGAGAAATTTATCAGTTTTTTGAAATAGAAGACATTCTGCGTCCTTTATCACTTCGGTAAAGACAAATTGTTCAAATAATATGCTGTCCTTCAAAATAAAGAACGTGTGGCAACCCTAAGCCGACGTCATAGTTGTCCAAAAATTGGTTCACTTCCCACATAAAAAATTGCGTGTGTACTTTTTATAAATGGGTACAAAATGTACCCTTTAAATGGGTACAGTATTGGGTACAATATAAAAATTTGCGAATATTAAATGTTGACAAGTTTTTGGTGGTATTATGAAATTTGCCTTTTTTTTTCTCCAAACAATAACTTTTAGAGACACCCTGTATATTTTGTATTTATCATGAGGTCATATTTTTAGCGCACATTCATTTTGACGATTTTTTTTTGTGAATGGATGGATGGATGGATCAATTTTTGGTGGACATTTTTTAATAGGAAATAAGTTCTTGACGTTGTTTTTTTTTTTCCTATAGTTTAACTTAGACATGTCAGTTCAATAGCCTGTCAGTGAAAAAGTTTGGGCGATTGGGTAAAAGTTTGACTTCAGTGTTTGGTGAAAAGTTTGGAAAAGGCGCCGTCGTCGTTGTTGTTGTTAGTGGATTTTCAGTGGCAACTACTTTAAAACATGCAAGTCGGTTTGGCGAAGGACAAGCTATTATTAGGTCGCTTGCAAATCGTTGCGAGCGAGCGAATAGCTTGTTTCTTCAAGTGACAAAGACAGACACACGGACAATGACAGCTCTTCCCTACCCGAAAACCGTCAGTAGTAGTTGTTGTTCGAAGACGAGGTTCGGGGGAAAATATTTGGCTGTCTGTCAGAATGTAAGGAGCGAAAAGGAAGGGGGTAGGGGGGGAAAGAAGCGGGTCAGTCGGTTCGGTTGGCTGGCTGCTCGGATGGTTTGCCTATCGAAACGTCGATGGTGTTGCGAATGAAACGTCGAAATATGTTGGGCTAGGCCGTTGACACTTTGTCGCGAAAGGCCTTTGCAGCGGCAAAGTTGGTTCGGTCACCAGCTGAGGTTCGGGGGCATTCCCACTTGGTGGAGAGAAAACATACCCCCTCCTCCTCCTCTTGCTTTTCCTTTATTTCGTCGTCTCTCTCGCTCTCCCTTTCTACCCACTACTTACTATACTAGTGCATCAATATTGATTTTCTTGGACGTCTGGTGTTGGCAATAAGCGCGCCCGAAACAGCTTGGTGCAACGTCTGGTGCAGCTGCGCAAAAGAGAGACCCACTTTATTTAGCCATACGTTTGTAGAGGAGGAGAAGAGGAGATGGTTTCCAGCTAGAAAGGGCCATCTTGTTCATGATGGGAGATGATGGCGATTTTGAAAGAGTTGAGTTTGAGTATTGTAGTTTGGAGTTTGCTTCTTTTTTTTTCTCATTATTTTCAATCTCCGTTCACTTCAGTCTAGAAAGGATTTTTTTTCATGAGTGAACAAGTTTTTCGAGTTGACGTCACTATCACTTCTAGGTGGTTTAGTTTGGGGAAATCGTGGTACTGGTTGATTTACTACAGAAATATGATTTGTAGGACACTAGCAGGCTTTATAATAAACGTTATATTGAAAAGAAAACAATTACCAAATTTTAAGCACTTAGTGAATTGCGAAAAATAGAAAATGTATCAGGAAATCAGTTTGGGAAATGACACCACGAGGGCAGATTTTCTCGGGGTTCTCCCGTTTCCTTCTGCTTCATAAACTTTATTCCGTCATTCTCAGCTCATTGTCATTCCTGCACTTTTCGATTTAATAAAGTTTGAGGACTAGATGACACAGCCGTATGGCTAGTCAGTGCTCTCGTAAAAAAAACAAGTACAGTACGCGAAGGAAAACGTAGATTTACAACCTTTAAATATCTCCCTGAATGTATCCCTAGGTGTGCATAAAGGCTACGCATTTTTAAACCTAAAGCCTTCTGGAGACTCCCAAAGAGTATTTCAATATACTTAGTAAAAAATTGCGTTAAAAAAATTGGCAATAAGTACAAAAAAAAGGTGATCATCAGAATTCCGTAAAAAAGATAAATTAAAATTGATAAAAAGAAAACAAAACATAATTACGTCGTTACCGAAAATTTGAATTTTTAAGCGTTTCTTGGCAAAATGTCTTTAAAAATCGTATTTTTTTTCTCTTTTCCATATTTTTTTTTATTTCATTGTTTCTTAATTCAAAGAAAACAGAAATGATTGGCTATAGGCCAGATTTGCTATATTTTTATTTCAATACATCCATATTTTTGCGATCTTCGGTTGAAACGAGATCAACAAATTCTTCTTTTAGTATTGCCACTTTAAGTTTAATTTCAGCGTTTTATTCAACTATTGAAACGTCTTGAGAACGTCATTACGTCAATCTCGGGAGAAGGATAAGCTGATTAATTTTTACATCTAATTTTTACATTTTACATCTAATTTTTACATCTACAATTTTTACATATGAAAAAAAAACTTGTAGTGAGAACTGCGTTTTGAAATTACAGTTATATTACCCCTCAAAAACATTAAAAGAATTTTCATCTTTAGATTGTATAAAAATGTACCAGGATAAAAGAAGCATAAGGCTTATCTTGATAGTGTTGAAAGTTCGTCTCAATAGGTTGTGCTGATTCATTCTCAGTTGTACAGGGAATTTAGCCATGTTTAGTTTTCCTATTTTTTAGTGATATGTTGTCCATTTCAATGCATAAGGGGTTTAATACTTGAATAGAATAAAGTTACAAATATCCCACCTACAAAAGATTTACAAAATATGAAATTTGTAAATTTCATAATACAACTTACACTGTATCACACAAACAACAATATAGATAGTTTATCTACTATTATAATGTGCAATCCTGGCTGCGCTCATCTACTACTATATAATTTCATTTGTATGTTTGTATGAAATGCATTAAAACCACGGGGTTCACCATAGCAGCGTGAGTGCAAAAATTCACATTCACGGGAAAAGCAGACGAATGGTCGCCAGGCAACATGATTGAAACACCTGCATGAACGTTTTTCCGTCCTTCTTGGCAGGCATATAGCTAGATTTCCACTACTATATTATAATATGCGCTGTTGGCTGCGCTCACCAAATGTTGTCAGGCAACATGAGTTAAAACAACGAATATCGCCAGGCCAGGCAGCATGAGTTAAAACAATGAACTACATAATGAAAAAAAAAAAAGAGTTTTCGTCATTGGTGTGAAGCACCATAAGTCTAAAGAAAACTACGTGGTTGCCATAACAGCCATCGGGTTAATCTATAGATGAGTATAAAAGAGGATCTCAAACCGGAGTGCATCGGAATGTTTCTGCAATTCGTTTCATCATTGTTTACAACTAAGACAAATCATTATTACTTGACGGGTATACAAGCTAGTAGGCTTACTACATAATTTTTTATATCTGTATGCCTCATTGGAATTGAAAACACAAATGTAAAGACAGTAACTAATGAAAGCACCAATGTAAACACAGTAACTAATGAGATAAAATCAAATCATAAAAATGAAATGAGATCTGATGATGGCATATCCCCGTCACTATTGACGAGTTTACATCTGGTATTTTATAAACGACTTTATTTTTTCATACATCAATTTATATTGTTATTTGATTTGGCAACATACCGACTTGGAGCGATCTCTCGTGAGACATCCAATATCATTCTTTGTGAAACAACGGAATACTAGAAGCTTCAAAAACTAGGTTTGGACATTGTCACGCGTTGTTCAATAACGTTCTTTTCCAAACCTCACATGACAGTTTTCAATTTTCTATAGCTGACACGAGGTCAGAAGGTTTCTGGCGGTTGAATGGAAGTAGTTCGGGTTTGATTAACGAACAGGTGATTTGTCATGTCGTTGAAATGTACAACGCCGAACAACCGAGATCTGTTCGGTATTTGGCGCGCGATTACAATAGCGAAAGAGTTTTCCAACTTCACGCGCAATTATAAAAAGAAAAAAAACTATATTATAAGATAAAAGATAATTGAGTGATTCGTAATCCAATCAACGACCATCAAAATACCAGGAAACGTAACGAAATACGATAAGGGACATCGTGGAGTGGATTTTCCAGTCGACTACCAACAGAGAACGAGAATCTTCTCTTCGACTTTCGCTCTTAATTGGTTTTTCTTCTTGAAAGTTGACTACTTACTCGGTTTTGGCATGATACGGTAGCGTTTTCCAATAAGTACACGGGTCGTAATTGGATATCGGAGGATAATTGTGTTTTGTTGGTGGTTGGTTTGTTGTTTGTTTCCTGTATGCTCTACTCAATTCATCATTTTGCCGTCTCCGTCGTCTGGTTGGAAACCCCTTTTGGCCCTAATCTTTTCTCTCGCCCGTTGGACGATGGCAAGTTGTGTAAACTGGCGTGACGTGTGTTCTTTATCCCAGGGGTATTAAATGTATCGCGCTCAACTTGGCGGCCATTGGAGGGTGTAATGCGATTAATCCCGAGTGGGCCCAACTTAGAAGATTCTTTGCAACAGAAAACGCATCAAAGCCTTTAACTCGTGGACCTCTACACCAACCAACTCCACCTACTCTTTTGCTCGCTTTTCCCCTCATTTCTTTTCTTTTTTGGGTTCTCTTTCCGATGATGAGAAACAGATAGGCCTACTTCTAGGCGAACTGCAAAAGCTCTCGGCTTTTCCGAGTAGTTTTGGTATTGCTGCGAGAAAAACGGTGGTAATTACCACTATGGGAATGTTTTTCATTTACACTAGATTCCATACTCACTTATTCCTTTTAATACTATGCTTGCTGTCTCTTTTTTCAGTCTTTTCTTTTGGTTTAGAGCTTGTTGATGGAAGTTTTCTCTCTCGGTCTTTGGAGGGTTTGTGTTGTTGTTGTTCTTGGAAAAAGCAACGTCGAGTGCTAAAAACTAAAGTGAGAGAGCTAAAAGCTCGTTGGGTGAATATAAACAAGATGAGGATTGGCTTGTCATCAATTAGTTGATTAAGATAGTTTTTGCTTTGGGAAGATGGTTGATGTGTGAGGAGCTAATCAAAATATTTTTGGATGGTCCCGTTTCAAAGGCTTGAAGCATTTCTGATTTCACTCGCTTAACACTTTCACATTGGAGGCTTTGGTTTACAGGTTGTTTTTTTTAGTGTGTTTAATTGGTCTACTACGTGGTTCAAATCGACAACTTTCTAAACAATGCAATCACGATCTATTCCGAGCTGACAGCTCGGAAAATTCGGCATTTGACTCGTTAACTCAAGTTGTCAACACGTTGACAGGATCAGAAAATTTCTAGAAAATGTGTTATTCCCGCAATTTGACAATTGTTTTAAACTAGAAAACATTTATTCACGTTACCGGAGTTTTATATGCACAATTTCTGCACGCAACCAGTGTTTAAAAATTGTTTTTTTTTGCACTTGATTATTGTTGCAAAATGTCCACGTGCTCAAATTGTTAGTTTTAAGTATGATCACTTTTGTGCACGTTACCAATGGTTAAAATTGTATACACGTGATCATTGTTTTAAATTCACCACGTCTGAGTACAATTGACGTATTAGACGGAGTGAGATTATTTTCACATATTCGGTCATATAGCAAGTATAAGGAGTCATCGATTTGTGCAAGTTTCGTATATGTATTTTTCTTTTATGCGACGATTGACATCCTCCAAGAATCTCGTTATATGCGAAAATATTTTACTGTTAGGTGGCCGTGCAGAAAGTGACAACTCTTACTCATCTTTCTTTCACAATGTGTACACAACGTTAAACGTAAATAATAGTCTCACGCTGTATTTTTTGTTAAGATTTTCATATACAGCAGCCCTACATGTATATTATTAGATTTTTTATTCGTGCGAGGTTTGCACAAACGTAATTTTCGCATAAATCGGAAACTACTTTATAATGAGTAGTTTATGAACGATTAAGAATTTTGCTTTTCTTGTTTTTTCACGTTCTGTCTCAGCATTTCACTTGTTTACTACTTGTATAAGTATATCAATGTTGTAGCTGCCCGAAAGCATCGTAACGCACACTTCACGCACTACACGTCGTTATTTCAGGAAAAATAACTTTCGAACACTTTTCTTTATTCGGTTATACGTATAGCTATTGTAAGAGTTCCATTTATTGTGTTGCTTGTTATGAAGTTTTAGAAAGATGTTGAGAAATTTCTTCCAAAATGGAGTTATCATTTTTTTTTTGTGTTGAAATTATCTTTCATAGTTAACAGTATGGTGCGCGTTGTAAGGTTTCTCTACAACCGGGCATCCATCAAATTGGGATTTAAGGCAATAAAATAGGATGAAGTTCTATCGTAGTAGCAGTTTTTTGTTGTCACACATGATTTATGTCGTATTGGTCTTCTTTTTTTTTCACTTCGCTTAACTGGAAGAAAGAAAGGAAAAAAGTTCAAAACATTTTCAACGACACCGTTATTACTACTGTACACCGCTTAAGAATCGAGGGTATATGAAAAAAAACAAACTAAAATTACAAGAACCAACTTTTATCGGTGAAGTTCGATGGCAACACGTTTGTCTGGCTTCAACTCCGAAATAACATTTTCTTGCAATGAACAAGGGGAGGGAGTTGGGGCTTTGGCTGATAGGGTGGGGTGGGGGTCTTTTTGGCAGCAGCTATTAAGGTACATAGGAAGGTTGAGAAGACAGCTGTCAGGAACAGAAGTCGATGACAGGATGCACCGCTGTTTGTAGCACAGTATATTCCATAATTCAGATGAACCCAATGAAATTATCCCTCGAAGCTCTGTCGGACCGAAATGCGTTTCCCCCATCAACCTCTCTGCCACTACTATACCTATTGGAAAGAGTGTGTGTGTGTTGAGAAAAGGGAGTAGGGTGGGGTAGGAGGATCTAATTATCCTTTCGGAAGAGAGAAAGTCGACTGACGTTTCGCCAAGCGCTTCGCCCAATGACAATCGAGTTGTTTGTTAATTGAGAAATCAGGAAGCGAGAAGTTTTAAATTCGTCTGCAGAGACTCGTCCTAGTTGGGGGTCTGATTTTCGCGAGAGCCTGAAAATTTTACGTTGCCGATCGGAACAGAGAACAGTTGTCAAGCCGACGAATTTATTAGGTTTTTAGTTTTGACTTTGGGGGAATGGTGAAACACGTAATTGGTTAAATGTGAGATTCGATATTGAGATATTAGTTTTTTAGTAGTAGTTTAGTTTATTTTTTTAAATTGTAGAATTAGCAGTAGAAATAAACGAGTGTCTAACTGTCTCACGTGTGGTGTTTGTGCTTTCAATTACATGACATTATATCTACGAAGTTACTCCGTACGTATAAATTTGAGATAAGTGTATGCGCCTTATAAGTAAATTAAAACAAGAATACTAAATCAAAAATTACATTAAGTAATTAGACATTGCGCGCTTCACTCCAAGCTGAACATCTTGAACATTAGAAAATTTAACAATTTTGATTAAGAAAAATAACGGGATATATTTATTGAACTAGCAAAAAGCAGGGCTTTAATTGGACTCGCGCGTGTGAAATATGTGAGCTGTGAAAGATTTCAAACGTTACATATAAAGGGTCCATTGAAGGTACAGAATTGCTGCATAAGAGTAGGCATAATTTTAGTCCCGTAGACCTGTGTTTTAGTTTTCAATCGAGAATGCACCCTTTTTTACGTAAGTGTGCGAAATTTCATCTTCCAAACTATTGTAGTTTTTGAGAAAAAGGGATCACAAGATTCAGCCAAATGCCGATTTTGGTACAACTGGGATAGAGAGACTCGCTTCGCTTGTCTCAATAACTATGTGCTGTGTTTTCCTCTAGCATTGAATTGAATTAGTGCATTTGCTGTACCATAAAAATAGTGAAAAATAGATTTCCCCTTTTAATATTTATTTTTTGTAATTTTAGCAATGGTCTTGAACGGACACATGTTCCAATGGATGATGGAACACATTCGTTGGAAGAAGGATTCTTGACTTCTCCAATGGCTTGCTATCGCCAAATTCTTTTCCCCACGCTACGACTTTGCATGGCAATAATGGCCAGTCTTGGAAAGGATAATGTAAATGCAACAACAAAGGTAATATACAATGATTAAAAAGGTGATTTTTGTACAATATATATTTTGACCAAGCGAATGTATTCAATTTTCTTTTTGTTTATAGATTTTGCAGTTTGTAATAGCACATGATGATACATTCGGCACCATTCTTCGCGAAACTCATGCATTCTTGACGTTACCAGTTCTCCAAGAACTGTCCTTAGTGACTCAAGTTATAGCTAAAGTTTCATTGCCAAGTAAGATTTCATTTATAATTGCCAGTCATGTGTACACTGTCAACATCTAGCACTTAGTGTTTGTTTATTTAGTTTTGATAACTCAACTGGTAAATGAGAATTGATTTCTCATAAAGAAATCGTACAAGTCTAGCTAGTTCATTCTTGAGTCTAAAATCCTGTAGGAGGAGCAGGCTAGCATTTCATAGTTAAGATTACCAACTATATTGAACAAACAAAATATCGTATATGAACTGTACTTAAAAAAATATAGGACTTTCAATCGTTGGGGTCTATGCAGACCCAGCCTGGTCATAATGGGCTGAAAAGTTTATCGCTCAGCATAAGATCTGTTTTTGAACATATAACATTCATTTGGCATGAAATAAAATCATTTGATGTATTTAGATAAAGAAATATTATGCTTTACTTCGATACAATTTTTTTCATTTTTGTTTCACGTTAGATAACTCATGTATCACATTACTGTAATTTTTTTAGATGATTTGGATACTGACATGGGTGTGATATTAGAAGTCAAAGGGCATATCAACCGTTTGCAAAGGCTGATGCTTGCTTTGTTACATCGTTATGGGCTCAATGATGCAATGCGCCACTACCTGTCTTCTAATTTGCCATCGGGCCTTATTCAGAATGAAGCAACATTGGCAATTTTACAAATCCTTTCCGCTGTTCTAAATTACTGTCATACCTTGATTAGCAAAACAGGTAAGCTAAGTCCTTATTTCTTTTATACTCTAATACCGAGTTTAATTTTTAAAAAACCAAGCAAATTATAGTGGTTAACCTTTTTTTTTTTGCAGGTGAACAAAATTCTTTTCCTGTTTTATTTACACCAAATTTGAATGAAACTATCAGACGAGATTCACTACGCACAAAAGGTATGGTTTATCTGTTTCTATGTTCTTTAACAAACACATGTAGAGGTCTACGTACAACTTTGAGTTCGAGATGATTGGGACCTGATCCACTTTATCTCTCTATCAGTGAATTTTATGGGGGGGGGGTAATGAGGTTTGACTGTATATTTTTTAAACACACTTAGTCCCCAGGTTATGAACATCTGACTTACATGCAACCCATTGTTACGAATTAACTTAAGATAAGATCCGTAGTTAACTCTTCTGGCTAAGGAATGGAACTGGTTCCTAATTGTCTTGATTTGAAGTTGTTGACCTTTACAAGATGTTGCAAATTTGAATATGTGTTTGCCCTTCCTGCTTGTTATTAGTATACGCAGTCTAATGTTGAATAACTTTTACTGTTTTTCTTATTTTTAAAACTAGATTTTCAGGTTGCAATCACCAGAACACAAAGTCCAAATTTAGGGATCGTAGTTTATCTTTTGCAACAGTGTACGCAGTATTTCATGGATGCTTTTGATTCACATAAACTCTACACGATCAAGCTACAAAAATTTTCAGAACTTGGAATCGAAGAGCTTAAAGAGGTGAGTGAAGTACAAACAAAATGAATCCAGCAAGAGAATGACTAGGTTTTATTTTTTTGAACAAATGTACTTATTTAAACTCCATCAGCTCATGCATCCTATGCAAACATAGTGATTTCCCAATTAATGAAGGTGTTACATTATACGAAACACACCACATACAATGAGCTTGAATTTTTTATTGCAACTTTGCGATTTTTCTGCGTTTGTGGTACTAACATCATGACATACAATCTTTTATTTTACTTAAACAAGTAAATATGTTTTCAATTTTTTATGACTTGGATTTTGACTCAGTTCTTTCAAGTGCTGTTAATTTTCAAAGTAGTTTACTTGTGTACCGTTTTATGGTTTTGTTTTGATGAAAATTAATGGTAACTTCAATTGATTTCTGTAATTATATTGAAAAGCTGGTGTAGTTGGTCATTTGTTATTCGCTCATTGTTCTGTTTTTAGTTGGTGATGACAGATTTCATTTTTGTAAATGAGGTTTTTGGTAGGCTTAAAGTAAAACCTGTATTGACAAATACCTCCCATAATGACTGATTTTCCCTGGAACAAAGCCCATTGATTTAGTATTAGGGCCTACTCTGTTAAGCCACCTCATCTCTGAACAACCACTTTTTCATGGAACCGTGGATGGTCCTTTCAGAGAAGGTTTTATTCAGTTTTTATGTGATTGGTTCAATCTGATGCAAGTTGCCAAAATCTGTGATTGGTTCACAATGCCTGCATCTCAGTGACTGTTAAATAGCTACTATTTCTCATCTTCATGGAAGGTAAGACATGCAGTAAATCTTAAAGTTGCAAAGACAAACTATTGCAAACTGCCCTTAGATAACATGTGATCTTACTTGAAGAGACCACATAAAACTGCATGACTTGTATTCACAGAACTAATACAATGGAGCCTCTATATTTGTCATTAATTCGTTCCAGAAGGACTAAAGAATAGGATCAATTTTTGTTTTGGGGCAAACATTTCATGAATTCACTTTTGTCGTGTTGCTTAAAGACTTATAGTCAGCCCTTCACATCGTATTTTGTTTTTTTTTTAATATTTTTTGATAGTGTTCTTCTAGTTGCCACTGGCATGCTAATTAATGTGAAACATTAATCAAGTGTGTTTGTGAAAGGCGGTCAGGTTTTGGGGGAAAAGGGAAAAAGGATAATGAAAAACTAGGGAAAAGGCATGCACGCTGATTAGACCATGACTGTCATCCATTATTGCGGGGGTGTCCCCTAGAGACTGCATCTGACGATTTTAATCTAAGATATTCTTACTAATTTATTGTTGAAATTTTATTGCTCTTACAGAGTAAAACTAGTAGTAATTGGTTACTTCTGAGCTTAGTCATGCAACTTTTTTTTTTTTTGTGTATGTTTTTTAGTTGGTGCATAACAAAGCAGGTGTTGAAAAGGTTTCAGGACAAACTAGAAAGCATACGTTTCATCAACATTTAATCTCTCTGATGACTTACAAATCCCAGGAAGTGAAATATTACTCCAGTATCCTTTTTTTTTACTGTTATGTTGTTTTCTTCTACTCTAAATTAGCATTTATTTTGTTCCATTTGTTTTTATTTCTACCTGAATAGAATGGTGGAACTAACTGACCAATGGTTATACAACATGGGGGGGTGGGGGAAAGATTTCCTATCAAATGTCTTGTATTACTAAGGTCTGTCTCGGAAGTTTGTTTCCCACACATTTTTTAATAATAACTGTAATAGACATGCCTTCGGTTGTCATTGTCATATGATTATTTCTCTATCATACGAAAAGTCTCTATTCTCAGGCATGATCAGTCTCATTCATTTTCAACCATGGACTGAGGTTACTTAATACGTTCATCTATGCATATAGTGCATTGCGTTTGCATATGATTACTAGAATCACCCAATAGCCTCTATCTGTAATCAGGTCAAGAGATGGAAACATGAGATATGACAGTTTTACAAAATTGTGTATAATTATAAAAAAAAGGTTTGTTTTGATTCCCAATTTGTGCAGTACTCTTTCTTTTCTATGGGAGCAGATATACATGCATGTTAAATTTCACATGATTTACATGTTTAGTTGTTAGCTTCAAAAATGTGTTGGAAACAAACTTTTGAGACGTACCTTACAGGGTTATTATAAAAGAAGTATAAAGTTTTAATAATCTATGAATTTGAAACTATTCTTATTTTATAATAACCCTGTATTGATAACTTTTTTTTTTTTTTTTTGATTTCGCTCTTTTTGTGCAACTGCTTCAGTGAACTTGTGACATTGCAAGTTCAATTGTGATAGATTTGTTGGTTGCTTGTCCTAAACATTTCTTTTAGATATGATAGAGAACCTGTTACTTATTTTGTGGCGACATTTGGAGTACTATTTGGTTGAGAGTTCTCCTGTGGAGCAAAGTGCCAACGAACCATCAAGACTGGCTGCTGGTAATGTAACTCTTTCATTTTTTTAAAAATTTATTTGCAACATAATGAGAAACTCTAATTAATAAATACATTAATATACAGAAAGTCTTTAAACTATGCAAGTTTACTAATATTTTGCAGATGAAATTTTTTTTGTTAGTTAAATGCAAATCACTTACATTAAATGAAATAGTTTACATTAAAATCTAAGTCTAGGAGCAAACATTACGGTTTTGAGCACAGTTTGTCTTGTCGTGGGGTACTCTATTTTCTAGTTTATTCTCTCTGATGGTCTCACCTTGTGCGCTCCTAGTGTGTCCACTGAGGATACCAATTGCTGAATAAATTGCTTTTACTGTTGAGAGTTAACGTATAAGTACTGTAAGACAGTACAGTTAATATATCAGTAATTCCATATCATGTACTCCACAATATATGTTCAATAAATTTGTGTGGTTGACAAACATCAACAGTGAACTGAACACAATACACTGTCTAAGTTAGGAAATATTTTACAGGTTTGTTGATATTTAGTACTTTGAGTATTCACATGTTTTCAAACATTTCTTCATTTCTCGTTTTTAGTGATTGGATTTAAAATGTTCGCACTTTTCCATGGAAATTTGACATGCAAGGTCTAATCAAATTAGTTTGCTAACAAGTAGTTGTTTTTGTTTTTCTTTACAGTCATTTCAAGTCAGCAGGATTTCAGAGAAATTCAAGCCAATGATTTTGTTCTTACATCTGATGAGATGAAGAAGTTCAAAAATGATGTTCGTTCATGTGTGAACGAGATTCTTTTTAAACAACTGCAAGAAATTTCCCAAGTAAGAATATCATTGGTATATGGCAGGCAGTAAACGAGCACAAATTTGCTCAAGCACTTTTTGATCATTCAAATATCTAGCATGTTAGATATTTGAATAAGCAAAATGGTTGAGCAAATTTGTGCTTGTTTACTGCCTGCCTGAGTGTTTAAGTTGTTTTCTATATTGTTTTTCTTTTGGTATTTCTTGAATACATGTTTGGTATTTTATTAAATACACTTTAAAAGTTTATTCTTTGGTCAGGTTAATTCTTTTGTCTTTTAAAGTGCACAAGTATCCAATAATGAGACTTAATGTAGCTGTTATGTTTTTTTTAGTGTACAATGCCTGGATACTATATCATTTGTGTTAAATATGTTTGATGTTGATAGTTATGTGTAGTTCATTAATTTGTCCAGTACGCAGAGTAATATATGAAACACGAGTTTTCATTTATTATAGGAGTGGCAGTTACAAAGCATAAGACATCACATTCTCTTATTACTTAATGACTCAATACTATGGTATCACTCAAAATTTTAAAAGGTGACAACACACCTAACACACACTATGGTGAGGATTTAACATAATACAAAGATGTTTCACTTTTATACTTTCACAACATCATTTATACAGAATCTGTATCTGAGATACAACTGACATCTCTTACATAGTTAAAATGCTGTCAAGTGTTGATTTTGTTTAATTTTGGTACAGCTTTCTGGGGCTTGAAAATGAATTATGTATTTTGATTTGCATCACTTTTATGATGAAGTGATTTTTGTTTAGCACTTTTTTGCTATTTGGTGGAACTCTAGTTTTAATTGAGTGAACTAAATAAGAGCACTAAGCAGGAGATGGCTGTACTATTTATGTTTTAGTTAACTATTTGCTTTCACTAAGTGGTTTGATTGAACTATGATGGACCAGGAAAAACCTGAAATTTTGTTGCATTGCATATCTCACCAACAACAACATTAAAATAGATTCTAAAAGCTAAAATTTAAACAGTATGTAACAAGAATTAAATTACTTCTGAGATTACTTTAATCCCTTTTATATCCTACAAATATATTTGCATTTCTCAGTTTGTTCACCTAACCGTATATAGTTTGTACAATACAATGAAATGTGCAAAAAAAATATTTTTACTTTTTCCTCTTGATTTTACTATACAGACCCCATTTTGGCAAAGTACCTTGAAGTTTTACACCTTTGCTTGTTTCATTGAAATGGACAGCTGGTCCATTGTGAAAAAAACAATTCCTACTTTTTTAATGACATTTAGGCATTCAAATATCAAAGTTATTTTATGTCAATTGTCATTAATGTTTAATCTTAAGTGTTCATGATAATATTTTTTTTTTTTCAGATTCACACGAAACATCATTCTTACTGCAGTTTTTTGGAAGCGTTGGTCAGGAGACTGAAGCATATTGTTCGTTTGCATATCAAATGATTCATGTCAGTTGCACATATATGCTGTGTTGTATGATCAGCATTATTAACAGAAGCTATTATTTAATCAAGCTTAAACTTTTTTAAAAAAATAAAAGCTAATTTTACTGCTCAAGTGTTGTTTGGTATCAATTTACATGATTTTTACAACAGATCAAATGTTGAAGAATAAATGTAGTTAACCGACTGCCTAATTTAGGCAGCGGTTACTAAATTCCAGGATTTTGTAGAATGTCCCGCAGAATTTTGCCACCACAGAAGCACACGTTCAGTATGGTTCACTGTGATAATAATTTCACATATACAAAGTGTCACATCAAAATTGCTTACATCAGGATAACAGTATATTCCTGCAAAAGCTCCCTTCTCCTGGCAATTCTACTCGGCCTCTATAACAATCACTTCATTTATTCAATATTTCACATTAGTTTATCAATCTCACTCTTTGTTCCCAACACATCCCTCCCTGTGAACTGATGACCAGTGTTTTATCCAGTCCCCTTACAGTAGGGGGGGAATACATGAGTGTGTGTGGGGGAGGGGGTATACAGGGTGTCTAAAATGAGATCTATCCACTCTTATTTTAAATCAGCTTATACGAATATGATGCTTGGTGAATTGAAAACCAATAAAGTTTATGTGAGAATCTTGTAGGGGGTGTCAGAGCTGCAATGGCGCTGCAGTCAGTCATTATCCAAAATGTGAACTCCCAGCCAAGATTTAAATGAAAATTAATTTTAATATAAAGTATGTCCAGGGAAAGGAAACTGCACGTTTTGTCCTTTTACATGGCCCATGTAAATAAATGCACCTGCCAATAACATAAGCTGTGCAGTAAAAGCAACTTTACCAAACATAGTCTCAGCCACCAGATAAAATTGTGCCCACAACATTTTTAACTTTTAGTGTATTATTTATTTTAATTGACTAATGCGAATGCAATATTTTAAGACTGAGTAAATCATTCTTTGTTGTATTCCTTGGTTGATCCAGCTGGATCGTTAGACAATAAATTAAATTTAAAAAATCTCAGAAAAAAGTAGTTTAAAAATTTTTGGGGGGGGGGATTCCCCCCCAAAACTGGCCTGGATGAATCACTGGCTGATGACTCTTACATTTTATGCCGCACTTAGCATGACATTAACCTCTACTATGGACGGCACAGCACTATGCGACTGCAACAAACCATGCCGGAGAACGATATTATAAAGACAAGATTATATAAATTATAATATTGTTTTACTTTAGTACTGTTCAATTATTAGGACAGCTCAAAATTTAAACTGTCATGATGCTAGATGTTAACCAAAATTTGTCAGCAAGTGGGGGATATGTCATAAGTGGTACCACCTACCGTGGATCTGAGAAACCTAAAACCTTGTCCACCTAAAACACTATGCCCATGCAAAATTTGAAATGTATTTGAAAAAATTGTCAGCTAGTGGGAGATACTAAAGGTTTTGGTTGCACATTCGAATGCAGTTTCAATGCGGTCAGAATTGACCATGGTTTTAATTGGGAACGTGACATCGTAAGTTATGTCTCACCAATTATGTACCGCCTGAGTCCTAGTGACTCAGGCGGTACATAATTGGTTATTTTTCTTACAGGTTGCTGGCGGAGCAACCTGTTGAAAGTGCTTCATGACCTTATGGGTTAAAACTGAAACAGCTCGGGGAGAGAATAATGTCACTTACGACCTCATATTCCACATTGAATTTGTATTGAAATGTGCAACTACTTTAAGTCTTTTACTTTACTACACTCATGTGGCCTGAATTGTCTCCTCTTTCTTACTTCACAAATGTTCACGAATTGTTCATCTTTCCACATGTTTCATCACACATCTGGTGCCTTCACGTTAGCGAGCATTTTTCAGTTGTCCAATCCGTTTCGATTGTCTGAGACTCCTGGTTAAACAAATTTTCAGCATACCAGTTACAGGTACTTTTTCTATATATATATCACTGCTTCTTTCTTGACGTACAGTAATACATCTTTGGTTGTTTTTTTTGTACGAGCTCCCTGAATTCCATGCTCTTTTAACAGAACAACATTGGCACTGTCACGAAGGAATATTTTTCTCATGTTTTTATCAGGCATTTTTTCATCTGCCGTAGCATCTGTAGGTCTACTCTCTACGTCTACACTAACTCATTCACCATCTCGTAAAGGGTATTCTCAGTGCTAGATAACGAAACCTAATTTGCTTGCAACTCCAGCGAAGAACAGAAGATCTGGCTTTAACAATAAATCCAGGAAACAATTTCGAATCAGAAGACCTATCTCGGCTCGCAGATCTTGTTTGTTTTCTTGTCTTTCCTTTCTTTTTTGGTTCACACAAGACCTCTGAACCCTATTTCTACCTGTCCTTTGACTTGGAATTTTATTTCTCCTCGGAGGTGCATTGCTAGAATCTCTCATATCTTGAATCATTCCTGCTATTTGTGTGTTGACTTCTGTATGTCTTCCAAAAATCAGTCATCAACTCTCCAGCATCCCAGACATCATTGCGCAACTGCTAGTCATCTCATCTGGTTGTCTTACGGCATTTGTCAATGTTGATTTAAATTTCTTGATATATTAATACAACGTCGACAACTTGGGTGCAGCAGTGGTGACGTATTAAAATTATACATCTAGTTAGGTAAAAATGTCGATTTTCATTAATACCTGCAATAAATTTCTGCACTTACATACACTACATTTCTCATTTTGTATTTTCATTATGTTGAGTTTGGGTAAGAAGGGGGGGAGCATTCAGTGTGTGCCTATAGGCGGAAAATTACTAAATCCAGCCCTGCACACAATTTATCGAAGAAACCAATATCATTAAGTGAAGAATCATGAAAGCGAAGACAATCAGAGGATTCATCCAATGTTAGAAACTGATTTTAATAATTTTCAAACTTATTTAAATTTTAGCGAGTACATTAAAAATACTTATTAGGCATATACTCTTTATATACTGTAGGGGAGAGGGGGGGAGGCACTTTGAAGAAGGAATTTTTGATAGTTTACTGTCTACTTGCATTCAAGTGTCCAGTGTGTTATAATTTTTCCAGAGTCCATATATGCTCAAACAGAAGTATAATGTTCATTGTTTAAAGCCGTTTCTTTAGGGGGTACTTTAACCCTTTGTCTACCGTCAGGGTCCATTGGACTCTGTCGGGATATTTGAACAGTGATACATCCGTTTGGGGAACTATTTTGGATTTGGCCTTTTTTGACATTTTTTGTAATAAAAAAGTGAACATAGCTACATAGTTTATTTTAGATTTGTAATAAATTTAAAAGCGTAAAACAATTTTATAGCATCCACTACCAACAGGGTCTGTTGGACCCTTAAGCGTATTGAACCATATTTTGAGCATAAATCAAATTATTACAAGTATTATATACTATATAAGTATGTAAATTGTTATATGGTAATTACTGTATTGTATATATGAGTTACTGTATATATATGTGTGTGTGTATATATGTCTATGTGAATGTATGTATATGTGTATGAATATGTGTATGTATATTTATATGCATATTTGTATGCATATGAGTATGTGTGTATGTATGTATGTATATATGTATGAATGTATGTATGTATGTTTGCATGTATGTGTATGTATATATGTATGTATGTATGTATATATGCGTTTGTGTATATATATATATATATATATATATATATGAGTTACTGTATATATGTGTGTGTATCCATATGTGTATGTATGTCTATGTGAATGTATGTGTATGAATATGTGTATGTATATTTATATGTATGAGTATGTGTGTGTGAGTCATTCCATGCCAAATCGAACAAAATAAATTAAAAATTGACCTTACATTTTTTGATTTTGATGAAACTTGGTATACACCATGGCCACCTCGAGAAAAAAAACCTCCCAAAATTTTAGAATTTTACGTCGCATATTTTCTAAGATACTAAGGTTAGAAATTTACATTTAAACTAAAATTCAACATTATCATGCTGTTTTCAATTGCTCTAATTTTGTTCTAATTGTTAGAGCTTTGAAATTTTCATCATTTAAACCAGATTTCACATGATATGCAACAACCTATTAACTCTTTTTAAAAACAATTTATAATATGTATGTTATAATAAATATTAATAACTTCAAAATACATTTTTTTTAATTTAATTTAATTTTTTTGTCAGGATATATGTGGTGGTGTTGGCAACACATATGCCAAATTTCAATTTGGGTTACAGATTGGTTATGAAAATACATATCAAAATGTGACATATTCAACATTTTAGCGTTAAAGATTTCTCCTAGGCACTGTTGTTTTTCCCACAGAGCTTTGGCCTTGAAACCGTTAGGGGAGAAAAATTATTCTGTTGTGGAATTTTTAATGCTGAAAAGTTGAATTTGTCACATTTTGCTGTGTATCTCCTTAACCAATTTGTAACCCGAATTGAAATTTGGCGCATGTGTTGCCAACACCCCCCCCCCAAATATTCTGACAAAAAATGAAAATTAAAAAAAAATGTATTTTAAAGATTTTAATATTTTTATTTTAACATACATATTAGAAATTGTTTTTAAAAAGTGTTAATAAGGTGTTGCATATCATGTGAAAGCTTGTTTAATTAGCTTTCAAATGATGCAAATTTCAGAGAGCTAGCACAATTAGAACAAAAGTTAGAGCAGTTTGAATACAGTATAGTAACATTAAATAGCAGCATTGAAGTTTTGTTTAAATGTAATTTTGTAACTTTAATATCTTGGAAAAAAAGAGACTTAAAAATCTAAAATTTTGGGAGGTTTTTTTCCTTGAGATGGCCATGGTGTATACCAAGTTTCATCAAAATCAAAAATTGTAAGGTAAATTCATTGTCTGATTTGGCATGGAATGACTCCATTGTATTACCACTATATAATAGTTACTCTAAATAACGCGCGAGACGTAACGCGATTTTATCGATGTAGCGTAACCCCCTCGATTTTGAACAGCAACCCACCTATTTTGCATAAGTTTGTGTTAGCGTTTCGATGGTAATGCTATCGACTCAGCTGTTGAGAGAGAGATCCTTACAAACTTTGAAGAGACTTTTGGTTGGGTAACTAACGTAATTTAATGTAAATTTTGCTATCATGCAATTAATTATGCTTTTGACATAAACTGCGCTATTATGCAAATTATGTTTTTCATGTAAACTTCGTTAAGATGCAGTTATTTTTAACTAACCAAAATCGCATAATAACAAAGTATTGATTTCATTTCCACTAATACAGATGCAGATAATTTTGCTCACAAAGTGGTAAAATTTTGTTTAACCATGTTAACGTTTTTTAAGAAACAAATTATCCAATATGCGATTTAAGCTAACTGGATTAATGTGTATGCCTACCATCTCTTGGGCTGTTTACTAAAGCTCACCTGGAGGTGCTTGCATAAGGCTAGGTTAGGCTAGTAGTAAGAAACCAAAACTGCATAAGAGTGAAATTGTGGAACATTTTGTTAATTGTGTTAATAGTTTTAAATACATAAGTGAAACCTTTGACAAGGGGATACTGTTGTAGCAAGGATAATGTCCAGGGGGGGGGAGTATTGTCCTAGATTCATATATCAGATAAGTAAAAAATAATTGGTCTACAGCTGTGCACAATTTATTTAAAAAAGTTCTTACCTGATGCGATACGTCCAGCATTCAGATGAGAATAAGGCTGCAACAATCCCCAAAGGTCACCACTATTTGCAATTGCAAAGTCTAAACTAGTTGCAGTCAGAGAAGTGGTTTCACTGTCATGCATCATACATATGAGAGCAATCTCTTCCAGTAAATTTTCAATGGCAGCAGTCAGTGACACAGCTGAATACTCATGGATGAATTTTCCCAGGCGAACATCACACATCCATCGATGCACATGACCTATTGAAAGTTGCAAACCAGCACGTGCTGATTTACTTTGACGAAACTGTTGATCACCACTCACTGTATACATGGCTGCAGCTCGCATACATGCTTTCACACAACTATCTGCTAGTGCTGGTGCTAATATCACTTTCAGTGCACTGTTCACTTCTCTTTTACTACAAATCCCAAGTGGCTTTGCAAAACGCTGGATTTCACGTGCTATTCGCACTATGGCACGTTGCAGTAGGTGAGAAAGTCGTGGGATTGTTTCCACTGAAATTCGATCCATAGAATCCTTCAAACGCCCGTTTTGTAGCACTTGAAGAATATCCTTGTTTGTCCAAGGAAGATGCTGCAGTTCAACCAATCGACTATGGCTGTCTATCCATACAAATTCATCAGCATTAGTCACATTCGTATTGATAGTTTCAAGACTGGAATGGCGTATTAGACGGCGGACCATATGCTCAGATTCGCTTCCACTCATTGATGAATATGTTGATGTTGAGTAACTAGTTCGTGAACCTTGTGATCTAATTGTGAGGGTCTCTATGGCTTGTCGTATGTCTTCTAGACCAGAATTACATTCGAGGGGAATACGTACATCATCTTTTCGATATCGAGTGCGACCAAACTGGATTTTCTTATTCATAATTTGCTTGCAAGGTTGAGTTGAAGCTACTTTTTCATCTTCAGGAACACACTGTACAGAAATGAATAATTTCAGTATAGTTAACAAGAATTAAGTGTCTGTACTACACCGTTCCCCAGATATACCACAAGGTTTCAGGGGATGAATTGTGACCTGCATTATAAAACAACAATTATATAGCTCATGTCTACAAAGAATGTGTCTAATGACAGTGTCAGACAGTAATACCCCACTGTATCTCTGAATCAGCAGTATAATTTTTTTTATTATTGTTTGTCGAGGGTGGTGTGTGTATGTGTGTGTACACACACATACACACAGGTTTAGAACGAATGGAAAAACTTAGAAAAAACATACATAATGAAAATAAACAAACAATTGCTGGTAATATGACATTCACTCGAATGGAGCCTGAATGGTTTTAAGAACATCTTACACAGGCACCAGATAAGAAAAGTCTACCACTAAGTATAGCAATGCATTATTTAAATCACATTATGTGGAGAAAAAAACAAGCCATATCTTTAACTTAAGTAATGCCAGCAAAACGTAATCCTATACAATAGTAAGTAACAGAATGTAAGTTCAATGAAAGAACATACAAACGGGATAATACAAAAAAAGAATAAAAAAGAGTTGTAACTAGATAACTAAATTATTGAATTGCAAACTTTATTGCAAACATTGCAAAAATTGCAAACATTATTTAACTTAATAGCAACATTACAGATTCTGACATGTGCATAATCAAAAAGTTTACACTTGAACATTGAAGAAAGAAAAAAAATGCAATATAAAAAAAAGATGAAAGAGTAACCATTAAATACAGCACCATACTTTGTGAATACGATCTAAAATTAAGGTTAAACTTAACGTGGGGCTTGACTTGATGCCACTTAGTCAACAATATATGCATTGAAAAACAGACAAAGCAATAGTTAGGTATAATTTCTGAGATACATATTCTAATAGTTTACGTTTAAACATTACAATTACGGCAACTATATGGTAATGAATTCCAATTTTTTATTGCAGTGAAATTTACTGAACGTCTAGAGCCGCCTTTCCCAAATGGAGTTCCGCGGAACCGAGGTAATATTAGGGGTTCCGTGAAAAAATCCAAAAATTGAATAATTTGTACACATTAAAAGCTTAAAATATTGTAGGCACGATTATATCGGGTGGACGAGACAATAATTGATCTCTTTTACTGCACAGCTTGTGTGATTAGCAGCTGCATTTATTTATTTGGGCCACAAAACTTGCATAGTTTCCTTTTACCTGGAGAAATATAACTTTCAATGTACAATTTTTTAATGAAACGCAAGGATCAAAAAAGCTTCGTAGCAGCCTGGGGGATGGAATTAACTCTATTAGCTCTGGAACTAGCTTTAACCAGAGCTATTGGGATTCAGGTAGATCAAACTAATGTACTGCAAGTAATTACTAATGTAATGCAAGCATATATTGTTA